>JANHFO010005412.1:41908-53666 GCA_032468095.1 Pareas carinatus
GTCTCTGTAAGAATCCATTAGTTTGCAGGTAGTGCTGGAGTGCCATCAGACACATACATCCACGGTAGCCAACAATTATGAGAGTTGTAATCCAGCAGCTGCATCTGATGAACCTTGTGCTTGTTATCTCTGCTCCAATACTCTATAGATTACATTTCTTTGCCAGAAATATGTTGACTGATACTGATTATAGTCTCTTTGTTGGCTGGCAGGCATCATTTTTCAGGAAGCTGGCA
This sequence comes from Pareas carinatus, assembly GCA_032468095.1. Taxonomy (NCBI): domain Eukaryota; kingdom Metazoa; phylum Chordata; class Lepidosauria; order Squamata; family Pareidae; genus Pareas; species Pareas carinatus. The sequence goes on from JANHFO010005412.1 coordinate 42,145, forward strand.
GCATACAGTCGTTGTACACTGGATTATAAATGTGTGTTGGTTTAGCTGCATTAAATTCTCAACATCAAACATTTTTTTTAAAAAAATAGAGATTGTTTATCTAGCAGTCTCAGTCTCTAGGCTAGTAGCATACTTGACAAGAGTTCGTCTTTGAACACACAAGAAAATATTTAACTTTTTTTAGACTAAGCAGTTAATGCTCCAGCATAAAAACTTGCTAGATTAATGGAACAACATGGGAAAATGTTTTCAAGAAAAGAGAAGAATGATTTCAGTTTGTGCTGCTGTTTGCTTTTGAGCTTAGTGTGTCTGAAATATATACCTTTCATGAGCTATACCTATGAATAAAAGGAAACAGAGTAAGCAACTATCTAACCAATGCATATGAAATAAAGTTAAAAGGGGCTGCTTTCAAGAAAGGCAACAAAGCTTCCTGGAGATGGATTGTTTTTAGGGCATTTTAGCTTGCTAAGGAATAATGAAAATACAGGATATATACAATTTACAAATAGAGAAAAAACTGGACTGCTGACTACTAGAGAAAACTGGGGTCTGTAGTTTAGACTCAGAAATGTATACATGACAATCTGAGAAGAGAGTATTTTTCAAGAGAGATTTTCCCATGATGATTTCAAGTTTTGGATTATGAACACTCAGATTTTCAACGTGAATTGTTTCTGATTTCTTTGTTTTGATTATCTGAAACTTGTATCATAAGATTTATATGCCTTTGATTTGTTATCCCTAATGCTTTCATCTTTATTTTTTGGTGCTTGTGCTGGTTTGAGATCACTTCCTTTTATGGTTTGCATCTGACTAGCACTTCCTTTTTTTAAATACTACTCAGTATCAGATCTACACTGTCATATATTAAAAAGAGTGGTAAAGTATAAAATACTTTTATGTGATTTGATTATGCTTTATCTCCCCCTTCCCTTCCAGGTGCATCAGGGAGCTGTCCCTCTCTCCTACACGGTGACCACAGTAACAACACAAGGCTTCCCCATTCACACTGGCCAGCACATACCTGGCTGCAGTGCGCAGCAGCTCCCAGCATGCTCAGTGATGTTCAGCGGACAGCACTATCCACTCTGCTGCCTCCCACCCCCTGTGAGTCCTTCAGCTTAGGAAGAGCAGGAGTTAGTTATGAATGAGAGAATGACCTGGCATGAATGACCAAAATTTGTCGAGAGATGGGGTTGGGGTTCATGACAGCTGCGGACCTGAGCCAAATAATTAAGGCCCTAATGTATAGAAGAAGTCACACGCGTGATCTAATTTTCATCTTGGGACAGTGGCAACGTGATTCGAATGGTCAGATCAGATCCCTGCCACAGTCTAATCACACTCTGGTTACCTTGGAGTTTTCCATGGCTGTTTTCTGCTGCATAGGGAGTTTGGGATTGTTTCTGAGGCTTTATGATGCACAGACAGGTCTTGGTCACTGCTTGGAATAAGAGTGCAATGATGACCATAGATTGGGTTGCATCTATATGTCCTCTCACAGCTTGTAGATCCTGTGGGTGCCCTCTGTTTTTTCAAAAGAGTTGCAGGGGATGAAATGACAGAACAGGAACCCAGAGCATTACTGGAAAAAAATAAAAACAGGATGAATCTGACAGAACATGGATAAGAGATTTTATGAAGGATTACCTAGTCACAATAGGAGCGAAATGTAATTATTTTCCTGCTCTTATGTCTGTAAATAGCTGACCAGCAGCCCTCTTCATCATGAACTGGGCCATCCTGGGAGTCAGGGCCACTGTGAGGAGTATTGAAGGCTTTTGACAGATTAAGTTGCCAAGCTAAACTTTGGTTAGGCAGGTCCTATAGATTTGACTGAGGCATGATGATCATGATCACCTGGAAAGCTTTCCGTCTGTTGATGCTGAAGAACTATACAGAATTGGGTAATGAAATATCTGCAGGCAAACAGGCAAACTAAAAATACCAAGGACTCCACAGTTCAGCCTTGAGTTATCTATACTCTCTTCTGTTGGAGAGGATGAATAACTTGGTTTCCACTTAAAAGTCTTTAGGCCATTTCTAATCCTTGGAGATGGCATTTTGCTGCAAAATGGATTCTTCCCTTTTCAATGCCAGGCTGAGGTCAACTTTTTCAGGTAGAAATGTTGATCCTAAATGCGTGGAAGTAGCTTTCTTTTGAGGACATTGTCTTTCTGTTGTCTTCTTATACAGCTGATACAGGCCTGTGCCATGCAGCAACTCCATGTCTCTTATCAAACATTCCCACCACTCATTTCCAGTGACCATTATATCCTGCACCCTCCACCACCTGTGCCACCACACCAGCCTCCACATATGACAGCCCTCGGTCAGTTTGTCCCACTGCAACCACAGCATCCTCGCATGGTAAGTTTCTTGAGATGGCATCGGTTTGATCAGAAGGAAGGATGATCTGCGCTCTGTTTCCCTATACCTGTATCTACTATTGTGCAGAAACCTGTGGCATACCATTTACTAATTCCCTAAAATCTCAGAATGATTCTTCAAAGAAAGTATCTTGGAGCATGCAGAGGGGCTTGTATGTGATCAGTCACGCCATAGTCATTTCTTGTCTAAAGGAGTGCTTTGCACTCAGCATGGGGCCACTCTTGAAAACTACTCAAAAGTTGAAATTGGTTCAGAATGCAGAAGCAGATAATTATGGAAACACCTCGATGCACCCACCCCACATCAAACGTTGCAAGTTATACTGATTCCCTAAAAGCTTCTTGATGCAATTCAAAGCGTTGTTATCTATAAAGCTCTTTGTGGCATAAGAAGCAGGGTTACTTGAGGAACTGCCCAGCTCTTAATTGTCTTTGTTTATCCTGTGAGATCCAGCAAAGTGGAAATGCTTTGTGTCCCTTCCACAAAATGGTGTCATTGCTGGGGTCCAGGGGTGTGTCTTTATATTTTTTTGGCACTTCTGGAACATCATTTCCCCTCGAGGCTTAGATGGCCACAGCTTTTATGTACTCCCACAAGACCCAAAAATCCTCACCCCTCCCCTAGGGCATTGAACCAGACATAGGATCAGGCTATGTATAATGTAAGACCACTGAATAAGATATGTGTGCCTTAGTTTCTTTCTTCTGTTGTTACTGTTATTAATGATATTTTATTCTGTTATTTTATGTTCCAATTGTTTGTTATTTTATTTCGCATTACATTCTGTCTAATAATTAATTCTTTCGAACTGTAAATTGCCAGAATTCTTCTTGTGAATTGGGTGACCATATAAATCGGGGGAGGAGGGGAGAGGGAGAGAGAACTTGGAGCAAGGCTTGAAGAAAATGTCAGATGATTGGAGCAGTGAGCAACCATAGTTTGGTTAATGAGAAAGATGAAAAAGACACCACAAGAGGAGCTCACAGAATAAGCCTTCTTCCCTAAGGAAGATAATCAAAGGAATCAGCCAAGAGTAAAAAGCAGATTTAGAATATGTTTTTCTTCTTCAACTCAGAAGCGGTTCTCAGATCTTACAGCAGAAAGAAACTGTGAGCCTTTAGGGAAAAAAGCAGGTCCTGTGGATTGCACTGGTCAAAGAAGATACAGTTCCTTCCTTCCAGGAAATATGTCTTACTTTGTTAATAGCTAGTTCCTGTAGATAATAGAGAAAGGCACAAAAGAGTCAGCTGTTTTTGGCTTGTTTCTACTGAATAAAGCTTAGTTGAGCAAGGAGGAGTGAGAGGAATGGGGATGGATCAAGACCTGTTCTCTCTCATTCCAGAGTACAGCAATTGGAATAATAGACCTACATGACAAGAAAACCCATTCCAGTTCAATGTTAAGAAAAGCTTCCCGAGTAGAGAGTTAGACTTGGTGGCTTTACATGACTTCTTCCTTGATTTTATATATGAATTCAACAGGTTAATCTTGTGGAGGGTGCAGTACATGATAAAATATCTTAGCGATGGTATGCAAGAGTTTGGTTCCAGTTCTAATTGCTTCTAACTCTTCAGGCATATATCTGGGAGCAATTGCCAATGCAGAATGCATATTCTTTTCCCGCAGCCACTTCAGAGGATAGAAAATGAGGTGGAGCTTCGGGGTGAACAGCACTCAATGGGGGGCTTCTCATATTCCCCTTCCCATCATACTCCTGCCTTGTCTCCCTCTGTACCACTGTATCTTCCACACACGCACGACCCACTTCATCAGGAACTGCCGTTTGGAGTGGTAAGTGCCATGTTCTCTGTGGCCTCTGAACCAGATGGAAGAAGGTGTGTGTGTGTGTGTGGGGGTTTTAAAAAAAAACAGCGCTCTTTTTTCTGGCCACCGAGAGCCATCATTGCCTGGAAGAGTGGGGTGGTAACAGTGCGATGGAACCAGGCACCTGCTGCCAGGTTATCTTCCAGCAAAATAAGGAAAGCTAGAGAGGGATTTAGAAGATGCAGATGGATAGGGAGGTCTCCTTGCCGGAAAGATAGGGCTAGGAATAATGTTGGGGCTAGGAAAGGCAGTTGATACAATAGAGATTATATTTGTATTCGTAGGTTTTCACAGGTATAGTTATGTAGGTTTGAGCATGTTCGAGTTTTTCCCGGTGTAAGATTGCGAGTTTCTTAGCGACGTTTCGGTGAGGTCTCACTCACCATCTTCAGGCTGGTGCTTCTGGCCTGTTTCAATTTGAGCAATAGAGATTATAATTTATAGAAATAGGTGAACCTGTTGAAAATCTTAGATACAGGTAGTCCTCAACTTACAAAGCTACAGCAGTGAAAAATGATTTATGACTATTTTTCACAGTTCCGGCCTTTGCAGCATCCCCATGATCATGTGATCGAAATTTAGATGCTTGGCAACTGGTTCGTATTTATGACCGTTGCTATGTCTCAGGGCCCTGTGATCAGCTTTTGCAACCTTCTGACAAGCAAAGTCAATGGGGAAGCCAGATTCACTTAACAACCGAGTTACCAACTTACTAACCGTAGCAATTCACTATGGCAAGAAAGGTCGTAAAATGGGTCAAAACTGACTTAGCCAATGTCTCACTTAACTACAGAAATATTGGGTTCAATTGTAGTGGTAAGTCAATGACATATCTGTATTCAATGAAAATCCATTTGTTCCAATGTTAGCTAAGGTGTCTGTGTTATCCTCAATCTGTCTTATGTTCCCTCCTGTTATGCTACAAAAAATGGAAAACAAAAGGACCACAAAGGAAGAGATATACTCCCTTCCCTTCAGAAGGATGCTTATAACAGGAATCCCAGTGGGTGGGCCTGTGTCCTTTCTTACAGGTGGTCCTTGGGTTGCGTTCAGAATTGCCATTGCTAAGAGATGCGATCATGCAGCACAATGTCGCATGACAGCATCATGTAGCAACTGCAATCCCAGCTATAATGGCAGTTTTGGTTGTCATCATAACTGCCAGGACATGTGGGTTCCTTAGGTGGGAATCTGGGGGAGATGTAGGTAAGGAGTGTGAGGATGTTGCAAAGGGATCAGAGAGGCCAGGTGGAGGCTGTGCATGAACACAGGATGGCCAGAGGAAGGATGGTGCATCAGGATGGCCATATGGGATGCAGGGGGTGAACATAAGGAAGGTGGCAGGGATTTGCCAGAGCTACTTGTGACTTTCCTTGCTGACTTCTGCGTTGACTTTTCTCGTGAGCCATCAGGAAAAGTCACAGATAGTGACCCTGTGGCAGGGGGATACTGCGGTGACCAGAACTTAGAGGAGCGGTCACATGTAGCATTGCAGCTTTTGAACCATCACTGAACTAGTGACCAGTAAGCAAGGACTATCTGTACAACTGTAGGCAGTCACTGAAAAATATGGGATATTCTTGTGCAGGTGCATGCCGTATTTACACCTGCACTGTCTTGGTTTTTGTCATCCTTTCCCCTTTCAATTTCCAAAGATTGCATAGATTTATAATAACTAATGTTTTAGATGTGTGAGAGGTAGACAACTAAGATTCCAGTGACAGAAAATGTGGTTTCTAGTGCTCTGCATAACTTCTTTCTTTTCTCTGTTACTAGGACAACAGGAATAAATGATGCAACATTAGTAAAAAAAAAAAGCAGAACATGTTCTTTTTTTAAATTTGCATGACAGATCATGGTAAAGGACCCAGCTTTTCTTCGTGTAAACTTTTGCTTGGATAGAATATGTTAATTTTTTGTTTTCTTGTGGCATAAAATGTATGCAGAGCATTACAGATTAAACAACGTTGATGAAGCTTGTGATGTTCCCACAGCCATATCCACATATGATGCCCCGGCGGCTGAATTCCCAGCGATACAGATTGCAGCAACCACTGCCTCCGCCGCCACCTCCGCCGCCGCCATATTACCCAAGCTTCCTGCCATACTTTCTGTGAGTATCTGTGATAACAGTGGGGAGAAGCCTGAACCGAATATTCTCCCTTCGTTGGAATGAGCATGCAGGATTAAAAGTTCTGCTTTCCCTAATAGCCACTCTGGGAGTATGGACCAATATCTTCCCCAGCAGTGTCCTTCATCAGAACATAAATTTTGGTGCCCCATGGGTCCCCGTGTTACTTCTAGATCTGTTCACTGCTATCTATTTCTTAAAAATTGCAGTTCGATGCTTCCTGTATCGCCAACAGCTGTGGGGCCCACAATAAGTTTGGACTTGGACGTGGATGATGTAGAGATGGAGAACTATGAGGTAGGTTTGCTTCTCTGGGTTGATGGTTAGAATGGAGAAGGACTCTTGGGCGGAAAGATCCGGCTGTGGGGAGGGGGGTTACAACAGACTGAGAAGGAGGCTTACCTCCTGAAGGACTGGGAGGGGCAAACTGCTTTCCCACCAGGAGTGGAAGAACTATCATCTCCTATCTGTTAGGTTACTCGGGTTTCTTTAATTGTGACTTTTAGTACTCATTGCTGATGGTAGGATTATGTGTGGAACAAATTCTGGCCGGCTAGATCTTGAGTTGTACCAGTGGATCCGAGAAATGTCACGTCTGTCGGCTCTGCCTTAGAGTCCACAGCAGAATGAAGACAGCTGAGATTATACTTAAGGAGCGGCAATAGTTGGAGAACACAAATGTGCAGCAGATACTGTTCCTTTGTGGAGCCATTTCTTGTGGCAGAGGAATACAGTTCTAATTGAAGGTCCGTTTAATGAATGGACCAAGGGTGACATTTAAAAAAGTGGGCAAAGTCAGACAAAGATGCAAAGGATAAAGCTAGCAAAAGTGGATGGGTAATCAGAATAGAAATGAGTCGTCAGGAAAGATTAATGCTTTTTAGAGTGTTTAACTTCAGCAAAAGACAAGTTGTCTTTTATTTCTTGATAGTTGTGACGGGAAAGATTTGTCTCTCTGCCTTTCCTGAAGTTATAGGCCGCATTGTTTCTTGTGTCTTCTCAGGAATGGAATCACTTGCTTTGTATTCCTTTCTTTCGTTTTGTTTCTGTCAGGCATTACTGAATTTAGCCGAAAGATTAGGGGAGGCCAAGCCACGGGGACTCACCAAAGCAGATATTGAGCACCTTCCATCCTACCGCTTTAACCCAGAGAGCCATCAGTCCGAGCAAACCTTGTAAGTTCTCAAAGAAACTCCTTCACTCTGAGGCATCTCTGCATGCCAGGCCTTCCTGCTCTCCCGCAACCTTAACTGGTTGGATTTTTCACCCTTCCCCAGGTGTGTGGTGTGCTTCAGTGACTTTGAAATCAGGCAGCTGCTGCGAGTTCTGCCCTGCAACCACGAGTTCCATGCCAAGTGCATCGACAAATGGTTAAAGGTAACATTTACTGGTTTGAATGAGAGTTCTCTAATTGGTCCCCAAGAAGAATTATACAGATGCTTCCTGTGTCTTTTAGTGGGTCCAGTTGGTTTCTAAAGTGACTTTCTCAATTTCATGACCTAGATACACCCACGTCATTTTTCTTGGCAGTCAGAGGGTAGTGGTTTCATTAATCCAGCTACCGTACATCCACTTTCTAGAATGTCAGTATTATCTAAGCAACTGATTATTTCTATTTGTAAGGACCTTGTATATTGGCAGTCTCAGCTAATCTTTACTGGTCTCCAAAGGTGAGATAGGGGAGTGGAGGAGTGGGAGGAAGCAAAGCTTGGTCAGACTGACTGGTACTCAGGTGGGTAATATGAAAAACTGTCCAGGAAGAAGGCAGTAATCTCTTTGATATTGTTTCCAATGAAAGTACACAGGCCTGTATCCATGTAGTCAACAGAAGACCTCTGCGGTAATGCTAATTTTGCATTTGAGCAAAGAGGAGACAGATGGGGATAGCTTTTAAAGCAGTTGGATGAGCCTTTAACTGTTCCAGGGCAGGTAATTCATTCTCATGCCCAATGTGTTGCAAAGCAACTCTTTGGAATGCTTTGCACATCCCCGTTACACATTATTTAACAAACCTTTCTTCTGAGGAACCTAATTCTTCATGGCCATGACTTCTGGAATTCTATGAAAAGGAGAAATATTCCATCAGCTTTTTCACAGCATGCATGAATTCTTAAATCTCTATCGAGCTCACCTTCGTTGTCATTTCCCCTTCATTAATAAAAACTCCAAATCCTTTCGCCTTTCTTGCTCTCATTTTCATTTTTCTCCTCCGTGATTCCCTTTCATGACTAAAACTATGCAGATTGCTCCAAATGCAATAACTTAAGTACTTAAATTGTAAAATTTGTTCTAATTTCTAGTTAAGTGCAGTTTCTGTGACCTCATAGGTCATATGATCAAAATTCAGGTGTTTGACAGCCTACTCGCATTTACAACCGCAGCATTGACTCCAGCCTGCCTAGCCTTTCCCCCTCCTCCATCTCCGCCCTTCGACTGCCTTGCACTCTGTGCCACCACCGCCTGCCTCTGCAACCCCCAGCTGAGGTTTGCCCCCACCTTCCTTCTGCTGCTGCTGCTGCTGAGGTGCACTTAACCAATGACAGTGCAGCTTCTGACTCCTGGCGAGGCCTTGTGCTTGTAGGAGGGCCAGAAGAGCAGAGATGGGAGAGAGAGAGGCGGGTGGGGAGGGAGAGTTGAAGGGGAGGCAAGTATGGTATGGCAACCGAGCATCATTGCCAAAGGGAATTTGCCAGGCACAGCCAGGGAGGATATAATAGGGCAGAGCTGGAAATCCGCATAGGGCAAGAGAAGCCTGAGGCGCTCAGTTGAGGATAAAGAGTCCTGCCCTCAACTCCCGAGAACTAGAAATATCAGAACTGCCATTTCTAACTGGCACAGGCACATGATGTTTCACAACCATTTTGCTTAGCAGTAGAAATTCTGGTCCCCGTTAGAGCCATTAAGTGAATGACTTATCTATTTATGCAATACATATTCTTTGGAGTACCAGTATCAGTTCGATGAATGAATTCGATGAATTCAATTCGTTCGTTGTAGATTGAATGTTTTGATAAAGGCTATTGGGTTGCTCATTGAATCAAATTCTCCTTGCGGCTTTCCCTTTTGGAAAGGATGTGACTACATGACAACTTCGTAATTTTGAAATTCTCAAAAGCAGAGAAGTCCTTTTAGTGGAACGGCTGGGAGTTTCCCAGTTAGGCGAGGTTGGCCGAAAAGGCCACATCCGAAGTCATGCTTTCGTTGATCGTTGCAGGCAAACCGCACATGCCCCATCTGCCGAGCAGATGCTTCAGAAGTGCATCGGGAGGCTGAATGAGGTTCGTCAATGCACTGCGGCACAAATTTACTCCAGGATACGGACCTTGGACCAGAGGCGCGGGCCCAGCCTTTACGCTTAGCCTCTGGGGCCTCTCCTGGGATGCGGTGAGAATATAAGCAATGTATGACACCCCCTCCCCCTCACCCCATGGCATGGACTGGGCCTGGTGGTTGAGCCAGCTCTGCGGTGTCATGCTTTGTAGGGGGAGGCATCCCCACGTGCTCTGCACTCCAAAGACTCGCCATCCTCGCACCATTGTTTTCCAGGTGTTTGCATTCCTTCTTGGTTTGGGGTTTTCCTTTCCTATTTGGTTTTGTGGCTGTCTGACCTAGATTTTTTTAATCCGAATTCATTCCTTTCTGGCAGAGCCAGATTTGGGGGCCTTGAAAGCAGAACAGCTCCAAGGGAGAGAGGGGAAGAAGTGCCTGCTTCGACCCCACCACCTGCTTGCCTAGAGTACAGTGTTGCAAGACAGTAGCGGGGAGTATGATGGTTGCAACACTGATGTAAGCCACTTGAGGCCTTGCCAAAAACATCTGTGGCTGTCTCCACGCTAATCATGGCCCAGGACCACCCTGTGTTTTCCCCTCCCTACACATGCACAGAATAGTCCCACCAGCGTCTCAGACTCTCCCTCCCCTTGCATGCCTGCAATGTTGGGTGGAGTTCAGGGTTGTTCTCACAAGTTGCACAGTGAGGTAAAGAAAAAAATGGGCCTAAACTTTAAGTCCAGCAATATTCTGCTGCAAGGCAGTTTTGGGGGAAAGACCCATTTCCCCCCCAGAAAGCTCGAAAGAGAGGAGGAGTATGCAAGTGAAATTCCCTACAATAAAACAGCCGGCTCTGTTTATTACATACATAATGAAATGAAGGCTTGTGGCTTGTGTTTTGAGATATAGAATCATGTAATAATTGATGTGTCTTCCTTTTATTTTCCCTTCGCACACTCAGACCCCAGGTAATTGTCCTCGTAATATATATATATATATATATTTGGGTTGCTGTTCCTTCTCGGCACCCATCTCCAGAAAGCACCCCTCCTCCATCCGGTTTTCGAGTATCCCCAGGAAGACGGCCTGCATGTGCTCTCCCCTGGTGCAGGGGAGGGAGAGATGCTCAGCTGACCGAGGCAAAAGCCTTCAACTACCTTTCCTCCGTTCTCTGTCCTCGACCCCAGGCTCAGCCCTGAGAGTTGTTGGGCAACTCCGGAGGACGCGGTAGTAGGATCCTGGGCAGAGAGAGCAGGCAGGAATTACTTATCTTATTATTTACCCTTGCACTAGCCGTTACGGAGAAAGCCTTTCTGGCGACCATTCCTCCCTCCACGAGGCTGTATGCAGCACTGCATCGGCTGTCGTGGGACCACGTAGGGCTTTCCGTCCTATCTTTTTAATTTCTTCCCTTCAGGAACCTCCCCGCCCCCCCCCCTCTTCTTCCTCTTCACATTTGGCCTACTGATTCTCATCCTGATGAGTTTTTCTGCATGGCCTGATGCTTTTGCGCTCGGTCAGGACCTACGGCCAATCTGGCCATGACACTCAAGCTGTGTGCCTTCTTGTGTCTGCGCACACACACAAACAAACACACACACACTCCTACCTAAAATACCTGCTGATTTGAGGCAAGAAAGCAACCAACCTGCCACCCTGTTACAGAAACCTGTTATAGTAAAAGTAATAAATTAAAAAAAAAATGTTTTGCATGATTATACCATGGAATAAGAGAGAAGCCCTCGCCGTTTAGTTGGTTTGTGTCTGAAGCCTGGAAGAATCAGAGAAGTTGATTAAAAAAAAATCTAATGTAAATGTTCACAAATTATGCATGCGTGTTATGACCAGCTTGGAACTTGGTATTGGCTATCTCTCTAGCCAGCTGTGGGGTGATGGGGTGGGT
>JANHFO010005412.1:57890-71381 GCA_032468095.1 Pareas carinatus
CTGGTGCGCGGAAATCGCTCCGCGGGACACTCCAAAGCCAAAGGATTGGCCTGGAGGCCGAACTGGAGCGTCCCGCGGAGCAATTTCCACGCATCCATGGGGTGCCGGGAACGCTCCAGTTCGGCCTGCAGGCCACTCTCCGGACCTTGAATTGTCCAGCGGAATGCCTCTGGGCGCCCTGCGTCTTATGGTCTGGTGCGCCTTATGGTGCGAAAAATAGAGAATTTCCTTCCCCATTTATTTTTCTTTTAAGTACAAAGTGACAGTCATGCATTACTAAGATTTTGAGAATGCCATGCAACCTAGAACAGGATATGAAAATTAGGTTCTTCAGCTTGCTGCAGAAAATTTAGGATGATTATTTTAATTTGATTGAGTTCTTATTACTTCTACTGAATTATTTTGTCTTCTTTAGTGTTTCTTATCCATTCTCTTTAGATTAGATGTTTATCTATTCTTTATTAGGTCTATTTGCTTCCTTGTTTCTTTACTATCCTTTATCTAGAATTATGTTCTGTTCAGGTCTTTATGGTTATTAATAGTTCAGCTCACCTACTAGGTGCTGTTTGAACCCAACCATTCATGTACCAATTAAAATTTGCGCATCACTCAAGCTCTGCACTTCTTCTGTATTAGCAGAGAACTCCCAACATTTCCTGCTACATTTGACTGAAGAATGATCAAAGTTTTTTTTAAAAAAATCCTGAAAACAAAGTTATATAGCGTATAAACACAATGCTGTGAAGAACAAATATTCATTGACCCTTAATTATAGCATTGCAAGCATGAAGCAGCAGTAACAGCTAAGTGAACAACTGTTTATTCCATTTCAGAAAAACAAGCAATGGTGGCTCAAAACCTCATATAGTGTAATATTCCTTTAATGGAATGCTTTTAAAGGCAAGCAATAAAAATAAATTGAAACATGCTTTTCCACAGGACAGAATGCCGCAAGCAGCATTAGATCAAATAGGATAATACAAAACTTAACTTAGCATCTTTACTCTTTTTAATAAGAGCTGACAGACCTTATAATGATATCAGTGCGCATTTAAAAACCTCCTTCTGGGTTAATTTTGAGCAGTATAATCACAGGTGTTTTAATGTTTCAGATTTATTTACTCAGGAGGAGTCCTTGTGATTAGGATAGAATAGACAACCTTGGATTTGAGAACAGTTAACTAATTCCTGCAAGCTTTCAAAGTACAATTTCAACGTACCACACTTATTCATTTCATTATTTCATTATTGAAATTCAGTTCTCTGGTGATTTTTACAGCATGCAGTAGTCTGAATAAGTGGTTAAATGGCCAGAAATAGCTATATTCACATTCTTTTTGTCTAAACACATTGAAACTAATGAGGAAATGCAAACCAAATTCATGTTAGGCTTAGATTCAATCATTATGGAGTATTGAGATCTCACCCTGATCAGATCATTTCCTGCTATGACTTGACTTTAAGATGCCACTCCTTCATCACAGGGAGGTGAAACTGATTAAGTGGTTTCGCCCCAGGCACCTAATGGACCCTGAAGTGTTTCAGAAAGAACTTGGGGAGATTTCTGACTCCCTAGTCCACACTTCGGTTGAGACCCTTGCTGCTGCCTGGCATAAGGCTGCATCTGGGGCCATGGACTGAATTACGCCTTTGCAGCCTGTCAATGTCAGTGGATCCAGGAAAGCTCATTGGTTTACTGAGGAGCTCAGGGAGATGAAACATCAGAAAAGTTGCCTGGAGTGACGCTGAAGATCCAGCAAATCCTAATCTGACCGAACACTGTTAAGATCCTTTATTAAGACTTATTTGGTGGCAATACAGGCGGCAAAATGTTCATATTTTTCCGCTCTTATTGCGTCCGCAGAATCTCGCTCGGCCGCTTTGTTTAAGGTTACTTGCTCCCTTCTTAATGTTGAGGGAGCAGAAGCGCACTTACAGGGTAGAGCTGAGGAATTTGCACTGATCTGTTGGATAAAATTGCTCAGATTCGGATGGACCTGGACTCTGATTGGGCAGAGACTACTGAGATGACAGAGGCAGATCTTAGTCCTATTATATGGGAAGAGTTCAAGCCATAGACTCCTGAGGAAGTGGACAAGGCTGTAGGAGCGAAGAGTTCCTCCACTTGCTTACTGGACCCATGCCCCTCCTGGCTGATTTCAGCTAGTAGGGAGATTTCACGAGGCTGGATCCAGGCGTTAATCAACGCAACCCTGAGTGAGGGGTCCTTCCCGTAATCTTTAAAGGAAGCAGTTGTAAAGCCCTTCCTCAAGAAACTATCCCTGGATCCAGCAGAACTAAAAAACTTCCACATAACCACGAATGCTCCATAACAAATTTTCTATGGGATGTGAAGATCAGGGGCAGGGTGGGCGAGATACCGTGAAATGATTCTCCTCTTAAAATTGAAATTCAGTCCTTAAAAGCGATGAATTAGTCAAAGCAGAGCAGGAGCAACATCTCCCCCTATAGTGTGAGAGTAACGAAGTTCCAGCAGCCATTTGGCCAAGGAAATAAAGTGCAATTGAAGATTTGTGGGATATGGGCACTTTATGCCAATACCTTCAGACAGTTTTCAGTGCTCATTCTCTTAAAAATGAGCAAAATAAATCTCAAAGCTCAAACAACAGTGGATATTTGTTAATGAGATCTCTTTGAACTGTTAAATATCAGGGTTAGATTGTAGAAAGGCTCATACATGCTAAGAATAAAAAAAAATGCCGGAAGGAGCATCTTTGAACAAATTCATGCAGCTTTAACTAAGAGACTCAGATTAAGTATTCATTTGACTACAATACTTGCTCCCCCCCCCCAACAGTCTTATTTCAGTGTTCCTGCTTCTCAAGATTTTTATAGGAGTGAAATGGGGGGTACCTAAATTTCAGAGTAAAGTGGAAAATAATTAGTAATAACATTATAACCTGCCTTTCAAGTGTTTTTTAGTTTTAGCACTTTTGTTTGTCAAGCAACTGTTTTTGATATACTTAATTCTTAGATTCATGCTGTGCCTTGCATCATACAAACCATCTAATATTTGCTACAAATTCAGTCAACACAGTATCATCTGCATATAGAAGCACATGGACATTCACATATTCAACAAGCACGTCACTAACATTAAGTGAAGGTCTCTGCCTTTCCCCTACTACATCATACTAGATGTGGCAGGGAAGACAAGTTGCAGGTACCATCTGCCAGGGACCTACATTTTGGTGGGTCCCAAGAAGCGAGAGTTTTTCTATCATGGCACCCGCCTTACAAAACGTCCTTTCCCTCTAAAATTAGATTAGCTCCATTCTTTGATATTCTGAGAGTCCCTCATAACTTGGTTATGTCACTAAGCCTGGAGGTCCCAGGGAACCAGAAACTCCCCGTGTGAGGTTTGTATATTTTATTTTTTTATATTCTTTTTTTCCATTTTAATGATGTTTTATATTTTATCATTGTTTTTCTATATGTTTTTATTGATTATTGTTGTAATCCACCCAGAGTTGCTTCTTGTGAGGTGAGTGGCCATTTAAATGTGATTTAAAAAAAATAAACGTCATCACAAGCGATACACATGTATATACAGTGGTGCTTAAATGTTAGTGAACCCTTTTGAATTTTTTAAATATTTCTGCATAAATATGAATCAGAATGCGATCTGTTGTTCAGACCAGTTCTAAAGCTAGATAAAGCGAATCCAATTAAACAAATGAGTCAACATATTTGAAAAATAAGCACCACTGTATAAATACAGTAAACATTCATGGGTGCACCACATATCCTTGGTTTCCCGCTCAATGTTGAACCATTTCTTTTATTTTGACATACTTCCATCATGTACCATTCATCAAATTTAGCAACTACCATTCATGCAAAACCTGTAAGCATACAGGTGCGGATGTGGATGGGGAGGAACAGGCTCAACCTCAACCCCTCCAAGACTGAGTGGCTGTGGCTTCCAGCGTCTCGATATAGCCAGCTGACTCCATCGCCGGCTATTGGGAGTGAAATATTGGCCCCCACGGAAAGGGCTCGCAACCTGGGCGTCTTCCTGGATGTACGGCTGTCTTTGACAGCTGTTGCCAGGGGGGCTTTTTATCAGGTTCGCCTGGTACGCCAGTTGTGCCCCTTTCTAGATCTGGACTCCTTGTGGACGGTCACTCAAGTGCTCGTCACTTCCCGCCTGGACTACTGTAGCACTCTACATGGGGCTCCTCTTGGGACGCACCAGGAAGCTCCAGTTGGTCCAGAATGCGGCCACGTGGGGAATTATGGGAGCAAGGGGGTGCTCCCAAGCAACTTCTACGTGAGCTGCACTGGTTATGGGTGGTCTTCCAGGTGCGCTTCAAGGTGTTGGTCACCACCTTTAAAGCATTCCATGGCTTAGGATCTACAGGACCACATTCTACCAGCAAATACCTCCCATCGGCCAGTACGCTCCCACAGAAAGGGCCTCCTCAGGGTGCCATCGGCCAGGCAATATCGGCTGGCGACCCCCAGGGGGAGAGCCTTCTCTGTGGCAGCACCTACCCTCTGAAATGACCTCCCCTCGGAGATACGGATAATATCGGACCTTCGTACTTTTCACTGTGCCTTAAAGACACACCTTTTTGTCCAGGCTGGGTTGGCCTAGTCTCCCCCCCTCTCTCCCTCACTATTTTAGATTCTTTTATCTGGTTTTAAGATTTGGTTTTTTTAAAGTCAGCCACAATTTAATGTCTTTTAATATGGTTTTAATTTTTGAAGTATGTATTTTGTGTATTTTATATGGCTGTACACCACCCTGAATCCCACGTGGAGAAGTCTTAATTCAATAAATAAAATAAATAAATACACTTTTTCACATTTCATACATTTCACAATATTTTGCCGAGTTATTTCTCACATCTTTTTGATCATAATTGTACCCGACACATTCCCAAGCATACTTAAAAATAATAGTGATCTGGTTTTGTATTCAGTCTTGCATTCAGCTACATTTTCCTATGTATGGGGGAACAGTATTATTGCAGACAGAAAACAAATGGATCACATACAATCAGGCACAGATACAGCTTCAAGCCTCATAAGCATGGATTGTATTGATTGCTGTGAGCTGCCCTGAGTCCTAGGAGAGGGACGGCATACAAATGCAATAAATAAATAAATAAAAGCATTTTATATACATAGTTTAATACAACTTTGATTATATGATCTGCCTTACCATTTCCCAATGATCTCAAAACATTGTATCACTCATTTTAATGCAGATATTTAAAATTCTCTTCGACTGGCTTCATTTCAGCTTTATACCTATATCCAAAGCAAGTTTTAATTTCCAATAATTGTTTTTGCATCCTTGCTTCTTTGAACTTGAAATTGCTTGCAATTTTTTTCCCCTCTGGGTACACATTATGCTGTATCTTTCATCCTGTCAATTTTTCCATTTGTTTTGTTGGGCACAGGACTTTTTCTTTTTGCAGTCTTTCAGTTACTGTCATTTCTTTAATTTTTTGTTTTCCTTCATTTTCCTGCCCAGATCCATTCTTGATATAATCTAAACATAGTTTCGCATTCAGAACTTATCACTTTTGTAACCGTCACCAATTTTCTCACCCATTATATACAGCCAAACCAGTGTGTCTTTAGAAATAAATTTATTCTTTTTTCCTTGTGCAGATACAAATATACTTAAATCACTTACTGAAAACAAATAAGACTTTCTCTAAACAGATATTCACCAGTTAGAATTCTGATTCTTTCTTGTATCTCAGAATGACCCACTCTCTTTTCTGCACTCCCTCATCTTGCTTCTGCCCATCCATTCAAGATACTAGCAATTGCCCTGTGACCCGCATCATTCATTTGTAATGCTCCATCGTTTTTTCATCAAATCTAATTCTTGGTTCTTCTTGTATCACCATTCACTGGAGTTTTAACATGCAACTACCACCAATCTGAAGATACATTTTGACGTTTTTACTTACACTCATCTCCTTTGAATTTCACAGAAACACAGTGCATATTTTTCTTTATGAATTACCGTATTTTTCAGCCTATAGGACGCTCCGGATCATAAGACGCGGGGCATTCCTGGCGTCCCGCAGAGCGATACCCCCCTCCCGCGGGATGCCGGGAACGCTCTAGTCCAAGCAGCGGGGTGAGTATTCGCTTTATTAGATGCATAACTTCCCCCCCTTTGGGGGGGGGAAAGTGCATCTAATAGCCCGAAAAATACGGTAATTCATACAGCTTATGATTTAACTCTTAGGATTGTCATTATACTGCGGATGTCACCATAGCTATTGACCTCTTATCCCTCATGACTTTTGTTAACTGAGATGGTCACATTTTTTAACAAGGTAGAGGACATAAAAACTTAGTTACCAGGTCTAGTCACTCCTGTGCCACATGCAGCATCTCCTAGCAATAAGGATGATACTGACAGGTTTGGATACAATTTGACCATTAGGCCACAACGCAGCCAAAACTATTTTAAAGCTAGAATGGTCACAATATTCCATGCAAGCTAACATATTGAATCTAGAAAGACTACCACGTAAACCAAAATAATGTTGCTGCTATCTCACCAAACATGCAGGGTGACCCACATGGAATCCATAATTGTTTTCAAATTGTGAGTTATAAAATATCAATTGTATTGCCTTTATTTGCTTAAGCCCCTTCCTGAAAATACAAACTATTTCCTTATATTTTTCTTAAAGATTTCTGTAGTGAGGGTGAAACATTAGGAAATCATTCAGGTTCTCTGGAAACTTAGCTTCCTTTAATATTCTTTTTCATCTAGCCCATATGCCTCTCTAGGAATTTGGTAACTTCCAATGTACATAAGGATTATTTGTTCACATTTAAATATCTTTCGCTGTACATTTGCATTAGCTTTATGCAGTTTTATGTCTTCTATCCTCCTTTAAGCGCCATTTCCATCACCTAAAAACAGTTTTATTTCTAGTATGTCACTGCTCATTATGGTAACTTGAGAAAAATTATCCCCCTTAATTCTATAGCATATTAAACTCAGGATACATGAAATACAAGAGGTACTATGCACTATTCTTACTATATGTGTTTACAAAAGTGACTAAACTCCAAAAAGCCCTACACATGGGTAAACCATGTGCACATAGTTGTAATGTCAAGGAAGATGGCAACTGGAACTAATGGCTGGGCCCCAATTGCTTTGACATTCAGAACCTCAGAGGATTGATGAAATTTGTTACGCTTCAAAAAGGTAGTAACCTTTTTCCTACTCAAACACAATTAGCTGTTCAACAGTGGAACAGCTTGCTTCTTGAAATTGTTGGTGCTCTTATCAATGAAGGTTTTCAACAAAAAACCAAACTGCTTATGTCCAGAATTGTATGAGGATTTCTGCACTGAATAAAGTTGAACTAAAAGAAGTCCAAGGTCCCAATCCTATAAACCTGGTATCAGGCTGAATTAAATATTTTCTTTAGGCCAAAATCTTGGGAAGGATATTGTGAATGCCCTCAATCCATCTTAAAGAAGGGCGTTTTTAAAAGCTTCTACTTAAGTTGCTCAGTGAGGTCACATCATTTCTCAAATCCAATTGACAAATGTTCAGTCATCAACACTTCAAACAGGAGTCAGTCAATAGAAAACATTTGAATTAGGAATTAGAAAACTTACCAGTCTGCTGGCAAATGTTTGATATGATGAACGATTCTAGACATTTTGTTATTTATCTATCAGGACAATACTGTTGATAAATGGAAATTGGCCAGGGAAAGCCTCTGTGTGAATATTATAATCCATGAGGAGAAAGGAAATGAAAAGCCCACAAGTGGGGTTTTGCTGTTTTGCTTTCTCACCACCTTTACAACTCTATAGATGGGCTATTGAGAAGGAACTTAAAAGATTTACATCAGTTTGTAGACAATTGTTTACTTCAAAGAACAGACATTTATTTGCTTTTATTATGTCGGGATTAGGAAGACTAGAAACCAGAGCTAGATTCAAATAAATTAAGACTATTATTAAGGTTTAAACTCTACTGCACACATACTGCCAATAAAAGCAAGTATCTTGATGCTTCCTTTCTGGTACTTGTTCTAAGTCCTCAAAGCTATTTTAATGTTTGAGGGATACTGAGTAAATGAAGCGATGCTCTTTTTGTTCAAGGTAGAATAGGTTCTATTGTTAGGTTTCCTTCGTAATTAGCTAAAACAAGTCAGGTTTGAGAAGTACATACAATTAGCTCCTAAGAAGTCTACTGCCAGGCTTTTTCTGTAGTGAGATGGTGGCCCTTACAATGATACATGGAAGGCAAAGCTAGTCAAATTCAGTAAGACTTTTCTTTAGAAAAGTGTTAGATTCTAATGGTCGATTGCAGTTTATATATACTTGACAAGATCAATATACTTTAAGGCTATGGATATATCTTATGCTTACATATAGAAATGATAATGTATCTTTGATTGTAATTAGTTGTTTATTGTATGTATGCAGGTATAGAGCATGTACACCAGAGACAAATTCCTTGTGTGTCCTGACACTTTTGGCAAAAATTCTGATTTTGGTTCTGATTAGAACACACTAGAACTGCAAAGTAAGGATCCTTCTCTTTCCACATCCACACACCTAGTCCATTAAAGCACCACTATATTTTGTAAGCTACCATATGAAAAAAATTACTTTAACCAGTCAGTTCATATAAGTTAATCCAGCTCCCAGAGCAGCCACATCTTTTGTCAGGACTACACCCAATGCAGGGGGAAAGAGAGCCAAAGCACATCTTTCAAATCATTTCTAAGTTTTCACAGTTCTAGTGTTGATGCTCTATTCCTTTGCAGTATCCTTTGTTAAAGAATGACCTTAAAGGATAGCGTTCAAAGAAAAAGTAGTCATTTAGTTCCAAGAAAATGTTAGCTGCAGTTCTTTCATTTCATATGCCTCCCACAACAGCCTCTACAAAAATAAATATGAGCTTGAAAGCTATTAAATCTTCCAGAGTTAACCAAATCTTTTAATACTACTGGATACGATCTGTAAAATCCAGATGACCACTAAGTGACAGTAAAGTGCTCTGCTGCCATCTATTGGTCATCCAGATCCCTACACTGGACTTGAATATTCTAAAATTAGCATTACCCTTAAATACAAATGGGAACTCATAGGAATTGTTTAGGATTTTGTTCCTAAATAATTTTTGCTTATGTTTGGGAGATAAAATTAGTAATGGATACGGCACGCTACATGGTAGACAATATACAAGATGCAATTTGCCAACATTTTCTCCCTTAGGTAACCTAGATTGTCATGAAACAGGCCTTTTTCAATGTGTGATGTACAAAGCACCGGTGCTCGCTTTAGTTCAGTTAGGCTAGTTTAGATGAAAAAAAGTGATCTCTTCTAGACTCATCTTCCAATCTGACTTGCAATGCTGGAAGATAAATGCCTAGAGTCACAGGATGAAGACACGAGACATGTGCAATTTAATTCATCTATCTGTCCCCTGTGGTATACAGGTAGTCAACTTACAACCACAATGGGAACCAGAATTTCCGTTGCTAAGCAAGGTCACTGTTAAGTGAATTGCACCGGAGTTTAATACTTTTTTGCCACAGTAATCGAATCACTGCCGTTATTAAGCAAATCACATGGTTGTTAATTGAATCTGGCTTCCCCTCATTGACTGCTGGATGGAACCTGGCTAGAAACTGATCACAAAGATCATACGACCCTTGAAAACGGCAACCATTGCAAATATATGCTGCTGCCAAGTGTTCAAATTTTGACCATATAACCTTGGGGGGAGGGTGCCGCAATACCTGTGAGAGTATTGGTTGCAAGTCGCTTTGCAGGGCTGTTGTAACTTTCATTACTTGCTAAACAAATGGTTGGAGCTCTAGGACGACCTGTACAAAAAACTTCAGAGTATACAATGTATAGTCTGAAACCTTGGCAAAATAAACAAACTCGAGTAGTTCAATTTGTGATTGTCTTATTAAACCATGCTATTTTGGTAACCTGGATGCACGTTTTTCATCATGAAGTATGAACCCCCAAATTTTTTCTTTGGGGAAAAAGTACCCCAATACACAAACCCGTTTTTCTGATAAATGCCTACAGACTAGAACGACGATGACGATGAATCCTTTGGGCTCAGCATGTCAACAATTCAGAAAATGCCTACCTCGACTCTGCTGGCATGTCAACATGCCTCCCCTGAACAAAAGTGAAACAATTCTTTACGTGTACATTTATTGCCAAAGGAACAAAACAAAACTATTGTGTGTGTGTGTGTGTGTGAACCTCAGGCTCTACCGCATGCCACTTACCTTCGGGCAGCGTTCTCTTTCTGCTGACGGCCCCTGTGGCCTATCGGAGGCAGCTCTGGGTTGCACAAGGGCTCTGTTCCCAAAGAGGCTTTGGAGAATGCTCTCCCTTGGCTCCTGCGGCCTCCGAAAACCACACAAAACCACGCCCTCTTCTGGCACAACTTCCAGAGGGTACAGGGGCCGCATGAGAGCACACCCCAGTCTTGTGCAGGCTCCGCAAAAACAGGATGTGCTTTCAGGGATACTTGTTGGGTATTGGTGAATGCTGGCATGACATCCCAAATGTTGTGGTCTGCCGCGTTTCACTTGTGTGTCAGAAGTTCGCCATTACCGGACACCTTACCAAAAAGGGCTCACCGAGAGGAATATAAATGCACCTATAGCTGCTGTTAA
The DNA here is from genome assembly GCA_032468095.1 of Pareas carinatus. Lineage (NCBI taxonomy): Eukaryota > Metazoa > Chordata > Lepidosauria > Squamata > Pareidae > Pareas > Pareas carinatus. The sequence goes on from JANHFO010005412.1 coordinate 68,573, forward strand.
GAAGATAGGAAGTCATTTATTTCTTTTCAATTTTTTTTTGGCTTTATTTCTTTCCCACTCTTTTATTGTGTTTCCTTATTCTTTTCCTCTTCTACCCAACATTTGCGTTGTTTTTGTTTTATTTAGAAATTTCTTTCATAAAAAAAGCTATCACTTTTAACTTTTATTACTTGGCAGTAGCAAGCGATAGCCAACTTCATAAAGGAATATGAGAAGCTGGAGAAGTATCAGGACCTGAAGGAGGAAAGTAAAGGCCAAAGCGGTCCCATGGGTGGCAGGAGCCCTTGAGGCTGTGACTCTTAAGCTGGGAGAGTAGCCCCAGCAGGTCCCGGGAACAACATCGGCGCTCTCTGTCTAGAACAGTGCAGTGGTAGGAAGAGCTAAGATACTATGCGGAGTCCCCAAACTCCCAGGGTCTCTGACAGAGGATCTGAGATTGAGGAAGATGCATACCATACTCAGGGATAAGGAAACATTTAGAAAATAATTAATAAAAAGCCTCACTGGTGCTGTGCTGCACTGGGGTTCTATCCAAACACTCAGCATTCCCATTTCTCTTTTATACCACTATCAAAAGCCGTTGGGGGGTGGTGGTGTAGAGAAATGGATCATAAAACTTCCAGCTAAGAATGTGATGCTTAATCACCATTTAGTCTGCGACTATCATCAGGTCTTTTAATACATTTGGAGGAAAATATATATAAGATAAGCTTCAGTACGTGTGCACATATACCATCATTAAGGTCATCCAAACTCAGTACACACATGTATACACATCCAGAGAGCAAATTCCTACTTCATAGTTTTCCTTTTAATTCAAGTTATTTAACTGCTTTTCCCTCCAAATTGTTGGTAAGACCTAGGAGAAGACTAGTGGACATCTGTGTCTGTTCAAGTCAAATAGAACAGAGAAGGAAAGCAACATTTAGCCAATTAAAAGTAATACTGCATGAGATCAGACCTGATCCCATGCTACCATTCGCAGGAAGCAATATTATTTGCAAATTACATAGAAGCAACAGGATTGAAGGGTTATCAGTCTCAAAAGGGACACAAGAACCTAATGGGTTTCATGTGCAAGGTTTGTGCCTTTAAAGAAAAAACTACAGCCCGTGTCACATATCAATTACATTACTCGCTGAAAAACAAGAGAAAAGGGTTTTCTGATCATAGGAACCCCAATTGTGAGATGGAACTGACTTGATCTCACACCTCTTATTAGGTAAGATTTGAATTTACACTTGGATTCAGAAAAGCTCATGTAGTAGAATAGCCAAAAATTAGTTTCTCTAATTGCTCTTTCTTCCTGAATCCTACCCTGTTGCTACATAAGTTGTTTAGGAGTTGGCACCTGCAAGAGAATTTGGAAAAACTTGCCACTCAGCTTCCTTTCTCTATAGAGAAACCTCTGCTAGATCGTAGTTCTTTTCATGAGGAAGAAAGTTCTGATCCCCAACTTTAAGGCTTTGAACCTTATTAAAAAGAGGTGTCTGCAAGAACTATAAAATCCTGTAAAATTCATGGGGAACCAATCACAACGTTCAGTTCATCATCCCTGCAGCCTTTCAGGTGGCTGTAACACCTAACAACATTTACAAATGACCTTACTACTTACCTGGCTTAGCAAAGATTATGAATCCATTCTTTGTTGCTGATTTCTCTACTTTTTTTCTTTTTGGCCACCACTGCAGATTCATCAGATTAAATTGCAAACATCTTACACTAGTACAGAAAAAAGCTCATCCCAAATGGAGTGAGGCTGCACTGAAGTCAAAAACAGTGTCAATTCTGGAATGATGCACTACTACGGGGTTGTAAGTCTGCACAAGTTGGGACAAGGCATTATTTCAGATTTGGGCTAGGTATTGAAGAGGCAGTAAGACATTGACAGGTGTTAGCACAGGCACACTAGAGGCAGAGTTTATTACACTATGCAGCTAACAACCCCGGAGAAGAAAAACCTCTGTTGTTAAGAATATCAACAGCTCCATATTTAGAAAAAAAATCATTGTTAACCCATTCTCCTTTTTGGTCATTACAAAGCAAAAGATATAGTTAAAGGTATTTTTACAGAGTGAGAAGCTGGAAGAAAATAACCATCTATCTGTCTCTCCCCAGTGCGGGGCAGATCTCAAGCTCGCTCACAGGTTTGTTTCTTTAGCTGTCAAAAGCAGCAGAACGTCATATTTTCTAATGCCAAAATGATGGTGTAAATTATTTCCAATAAAAGCAGCATTTACCAAAAGCTGCATTTCTGACCCTCTCTTGGGATGCCAATTGTGACTCCTCCCGCCTGCCCTCTGAATGTACAAGGGGTTTGAGTGTGTGCGAGTGTGCAGTTTCTCCTGCCAGTGCGGTCACATGACACGACTGGCCAGGCCACAGAGTCTCTGATCCCTCATTTGTATGCAGCAGTCTTTAAAAAAAATATTGTATTATAATAGGAATTTCTCTTTCCATCTCTGTATTTGGGGTAAATGTCAATCGTCCGTAAGGTCTTGCACAAAGAGAACTTCCGTGTGGCTGAGTCCGGCTTCTTGCAGCGTGGGTGGATTAGGCCATTCCTCTGTAGGAAGGCAGGGCAGGACACGGCGGGGGAAATTGGCTTCGATCTGGAACTTTTCCGGGCTCTCTTTCAAAGAGAATAGGAAATCATGGATCACCTGGAAAATCATACAAAATGTTGGTCAAAGGATTTGTTTCGATGAAGTATAATAATGAACAGATGCTCCCATTATGACAATATAACTGAAGACCGCGACTGTGGAATGAGTAGGAAATTTTAGAGGTCAAGGTAGACCCTCCAAGA
>JANHFO010005413.1:6917-20060 GCA_032468095.1 Pareas carinatus
TATCAGGCAAATGTGGTTGATTTGTATCTCCTTAGTAGAAGCAAAGTCCGCCTTATACTTTTAACACGTGTATATGGCAATAACTGTCCCTTTGCTGCCTTCTATGGATTAGGTTTTATCCACTGCAACCATAGAAATGTCTAAGCAACAAGCCACCTAACAATAGTAATATTTTTTCAACTGTTTGTTATAGAAATTCTTGCTGTAACCATCCTTGTCATCTTGTTTTACTATTTTACATGTGTCTACACAGAATTCCCTTATAAAGGAGCCAAACCACTCTTTCTAAACATTAATTTGGCTATTTGGTTTTGAGAATACATTATGTGAAGGGGAATAAAGAAAGCTCTAACAAATTGGCAATTAAAAGTATATGTGAAAGAAAGGAATGATAAGCCAGAGTTCAATTGCTGAATTAGAATATTGCAAAACATGTAGCAGGATAGAACAAGGTCAAACTTCATCCTCTTTTCTGTCCCCAACAGCAGACAACTGCTGGATCACAACAAACCAGGAAAGTTATGACCTTTTTAGCCCTAGCATCTGGATTTAAGTGTTATACTGTACTGAAACCTCTTGCTTAAATACAAAAACAAAGAACTGAATCTTTGGCCAGCAAGCTGTAGAGGGGGTTGCCAGCAATAGATGTATCTTCTATACATTAAAGAACAATTTTAAAGCTTACAAAAGTAGTTTGCCTTTAGTAAATTTTAGGGCAGTAAATTCTATTTAGTTAGTTGCACAAAGACACACTTTATTCATATACTCTCTACAGTCTCTGCAAATATGATGTGTGTGGGCAGGTTACCAGAATATGCTCCTTTAGCTGCTCCTGATCCAACATTTGCTTATCTGGAAAATAAATTAAAAGATAGTCCTTGACTCGTGATGTGTGACCCGGTTAAGGACCAGCAGAACTTACAATCGTAATTCTGTACTCTATTACGGTTGTAATTCAAGGATCACCTGTAATGGATTTGACAGTTAGCTCCCATTTCATCATTTATTCAATTTGGGTAAATGGGAGCATCCTTTTTCATGAATCCAGTTCCTAATTTTACTAAATTAAGTACATGCATTAATAAATTTCAAACAAATTAATGCTAACATATATATTTACCTTGTTAATGTGGTAAATCTGGAATTTACTATTGGAAATAATAATAATTATTATTATTAATATTATTATTATTTCTACCCTGCCCTTCTCCCGAAGGACTCAGGGCAGCTTACAGGCAAAATTTAAAAATACAAAGGTACAAATACAAATATAAGAACAACTAAAAGAGATTAATTCACAACTACACAATTCTATTACAGAATAACATAGTTGGAAGGGACCTTGGAGGTCTTCAAGTCCAACCCTCTGCTCAGGAGAGAAACCTTATCCCTTTTCAGACAAATGGTTGTCCAATCTCTTCTGAAAAACTTCCAGTGTTGGAGCATTCACAACTTCTGGAGGCAGGTTGTTCCACTGATTAACTGTTCTGTCAGGAAATTTCTCCTTAGTTCTAGGTTGCTTCTCTCCTTGATTAGTTTCCAACCATTGCTTCTCGTTCTGCCTTCAGGAGCTTTGGAGAATAGCTTGACCCCCTCTTCGTTGTGGCAACCCCTGAGATATTGGAACACTGCTATCATGCCATCCATAGTCCTTCTTTTCATTAAACTAGCCATACCTAATTCCAGCAACTGTTCTTTATATGTTGTAGTCTCCGGTCCCCTAATCATCTTTGTTGCTCTTCTCTACAGTATTTTTTCACAGGTGTGAAGACAAATTCTGACAAGGTCAAAAGCAAACAACTTAAATCTAGATTAGTCCATTATAAGCCTTAGGCACGAGGCGGCTGGATGACTTTGGGCCAATCACTCTCTCTCAGCCAAACTCACCTCACAGGGTTGTTGTGGGGAAAACAGGAGGAGGAAGGACAAACAAGCAAACAAATAAATAAGGGACATACAGAGACTATCCCTCCCACCAAAAGAAAGCAGATTAAAACCAATTGTACCACAAGAGCAGGAGAAAATGGTGCAGGAATTTGAAACTCGATTTCACTATAAGTAGAGCTTGATCTGACATATAGCAATTGCTGAAATTCTTTCATAATATAGTTTTGCAATAAACCTATCAACATCTGAATCCTTAAATCTCCGCTTGTGACATTTCCAATTGTGGCGTTTGCCCAGAAAACCTTGACAGCTCAGTTTCAGCATGCTTCCCAAACGCTGAATATGTTCAACGTCAATCTGATTAAAACTCTGAATATTCATAATATCCAGTTACTAGACTATAATGATAAATTCCAAGTCAAGAAGATTCAAGCAATGGTACAGAAAGATCAAAGTATATTAATCCAAAGAGGATACTTCTATATCTTTTTCTAATGTCACAAAAATAGCCATCTCAAATTTAAAAAACCTGAAAGAATTTGACTGGTCATGTCATTCTCAATTGCAAACCTATCGCCAGTTCAGCAAAAAAGTGGTTTGAGGGAAAATATAATTTTCCTGTACTTTCAATCATAATTTCATAAAAGTTGTAAAGCATTTTCCAAAATTCTAAAGATAATACTACTAACACAAAACACTTTTAATAATAACTAATAATATTAAGATACCATATGATTCAGTTCACACCGTCTTATTTTATTTAGACTTGCCAGTTTTTACCTGGAGTCCATCCTTTAACTTCAAGATACACTCCATTGTATTGATCGTAATCACAACTGGTTCCGAACCAAGTTTTGTCCATGGTACGTGAATACGCAATTCATGAATGTGTCCACTTAAAAATGTGAATGGCAATTTCAGCTCCTTGAAAATAAAAGTACATGAGATGACTGTGTTAGCTAATAAAACCTAATTTAAATCAAATGAGTTGCTTAAACACCTACTTACAATTATCAAAACTTAGTTCAGCTTGTTTCTTTTTAAAAGCTAACAGTATTGACATACTTCATATAGTTTGTTGCAAAAAAAATTCCCTTTCAAAATAAAGAACTGGATTCCAGAGAATTCACAATTCCACAGATAGTTTGGATTTTATAACTGATGCTTGAAGATTCTAGAGTAAACAAGCATAGCTACAAAATATGAAATATATTAACCATGTATAGCCACCATGATTTCTGCTGATGAATGATCACTAAAATATTGCTTACAGCATCTTTCAGAAAACAATCCCACTTAATGTTACTCTTTAAGAATTTTAGAGTAATATAAATTAGGCATTCTACATAGACACAAGAGACTACAAACTACAACTCATTTCTCAGTATATGGCATTTGCTCTAAAACAGAAATCCATATGAATCATATATTTATGCATCTGCATTCTTTGTTGGACTGAGACACTAAATAAACAAGATATAGGGAAGTGTCATTTCTGTCTTACTGATATAGTCCTATGAGAAATGAGTTTTCTACAGCCAAGTTCTTATAAGGCAAGTATAATATATACTGATAAAGCAAAGAGGTAAGTGTACGTCAAAGAAGAAAATATAGTTACTAAAATAACTGAAGAAAGAGCTAAGTATTAACAATAATTAAACATGAAATAGTAAATATAAAGCAGCATTCAAAGCTGACAATTCAGACAATAGCAGTTATATTTGTAACTGCAATTTTAAGCTAATATTATGTGAGATGTTTATGGTTTTTGCTGACTTACAAGAACTTTTGTATTTTATATTAATTGCTTGATAAACACCCATTGATCAAATGTAAGTTTTAACACTAACCAATTCACATGTCAAGAATGAAAAATAAACATTGGTAACAAAAAATACTTTATAATATAGCTTTAAGATTTCAATGTACAAAATGTCAATTTAGAACATTTTAACAGAATTAGGTTTTTTAAAGTGTTCTTGCTATATAGTATTTGACATTAATTACCAAAGAAGGCTCATTTGTTTGTATAACGGAAATCAGAGACTTATTTTAATATTTTGATGAAGAATCTGCTTAATTTAATTGAAATATCTCCAAAATTATCACATGGATTATGTAGGTATATATTTGACATATAGCATTTATCAACAGAACATACAGACATGAGATATTAATAAATTAGATCATAGTTATGGTTATAATATATATTATAATCTAATAATATTCTCAGACTATTAAGAAAAATTTATTTTAGGATAAAATTTTACTTAAGATTTAATCAAAATAATTACAATAACAACAACATACCTGTTCAAGAACATCAAGTTTTAGCTCAAGTTTGCTGAGAACTACATCTCCTCCCCAGAGTGACAACTGTAAATCAGAGGGCTTCAAATTCTTGATATAACGATTCACATAACTCATTAAAATAGGAGTTACATAGGATTCCAGCATTGTGCCTTTATTGAGAAGAGCCTTTTAAGAAAACATAGTGTAATTTTAGTATACACAATAATTTAGGATTAGCCGTGGTTCACAAGTATTAAACAATATATAAGTACGTACTGAAAAGTAGAAGTAAATCAAGTGGAATCTGTGGCTTTTACTATCAGCTAAATGATAGTAACAATATTGCTATTATATGCATATTTTCTTCAACAAACTGCAACTATATTTATACCAACAAAACCTCATTTCCTTTGAATCCCCTCAGCTACTGCATGTCCCTGTGCTTGTGTATACATGAACCCACACACAATCCTATATCCTTGAAACAGTTACTTTTAGGAAATGAGGCTGCAGTTAAATGGGTTGCAACTAGCACAATGTCTTCTTCCACACATCATGCTGAGCCAAAACTAAATTTCTGCATTTGGGTTTAATGGCTTTTAATCCCGTCAATGATTTAACTCTATAATCTTACATTGGACTAAAATTTTAGTACAGCAAATTTAATGTTAGTACTTTCTGTAACCTGTTTGCTCTTAGGCAACAATACAAGGTATAATTAGGTCATCAATACTGATGAACTTTGAATAAAACTGTATTCTGCCCAGAAACGATCCTGTTCCTTCTTGTCTGAATGCAAGCAAGCAAATATTTGAAAAAATACTGTAAAATATCTAACTACTGCCCGTGCTGTGTTCCATCCAAAAGCAGAAGTTTCCACTATGTGCATCGCCTAATTCACTTGTCCAAATGTCATAATGTGACTTAGCATACCTTTCAACCCAGTTAACCGCAGCTTCTTATGAAACAAAACCCCTACTCACTCTTCATCCATAATTTATATTTTGACGGCCCAGGACAGCAGAACACCTCTCGTTAAAGCGGCAACAGAGCCCCAGAAGTTCACAGCACAGCACAAAACATGCAAACCACCTTGTACCTTTCAGGACTGGCTTCCACGCGGACCCCGAAACCCGGAGCAGGGTCGAGGGGCAGCAGCTTCGTACTTCTGGGGCTGAGGCCCCCAACTCTCCTTTCCTTTGAAGCCTCCCCCCCCACACACACTCCGCTGCCCTCGAGCCCTGACACGCGTCCAGACGCGTGTTCCTGCTTTGCCTCTTCGCAACTGCCTCGTGAGCAATCTCCGGGTGTTCTGCCCGCGGGCTCCGTTTTCTCATTAGGCCTCCACGGTCGAAAGCCGCTCTTCCCAGCCGCCTTACGGACCGCGGAGCTCCGGGCCACCCGCCGCCGGGAGCCTCATTTTGACGGTCAGCCCAACAGAAAGGCTCCGCCGAGAGTCAAAGGGGCTGCGCTCTCCACGGCCGCCGGGAGACTTCCGGGTTCCACGACAACTGGTGCTTCGCTTATAGCCGCCCCTCACCGTCTCGGGGACAGGTTTCGCGGGGACTCCATCCGGCGGAAGGCATCTCGGAGGGCGAAAAGAGGGAGAGCGGTTGGGAGCCGGTGGCGCTCGCAGCTCGAGGCGGCGCGTGGGGAGCCGCTCGCTTTCTCTTTTGCAGGGGTTGCCGCAAGTTCGGACGCTCTGCGGACTTCGGGGCGTCCCGTTACTTTCGGAGCAGAGTTTTCCTGGGAAGTACCGTTTTCCCTTCCCTAGCGGCGTTTCTGAACCCGGAATTCTTCATGAAGGTTGCAGCGGAGCAGGAGAGCCCCAAGTCCAGGCGCGCGGGAGCCGCGTCGATTTCCCAGGGAAAGGAAAGCATGAGGTGGTCTAACTCCGCCGCCTTTTCTGGTGCCTTGCATCGGCGGGCCCCGTCGCTCAATGTGTGTCCAACGTATTGTGAGGACCCAGAGGATCGGGGATTCAGTGAAGACGTGGATGCCGCTCTCCGGAGCATTGACCCAGCCGCAGCTTTGCTTTTGGGAGAAATGGAAGGAGACAAGAATGTCTCTGCGGCTACAGTGCTACTGTCTTCGCCTCTCCTTCAACTGGCATGAAATGGACAATTTATCTCCCATTTGTTTTGACTCATTGCTGAAGGATGCTGCCCTGACTCTGTGGGGCAGCCAGGATAGTTGGTTAATTCATTGGCTGATCGATCGTCCTTCTCTGACACACCACCACTTAGCAAGAGAAACAGTCCCCAGTTGCATCATGCAGAAGGAATGGGCTAGGTCTGATTGCAGGATTCCCTTGTCCTCCCTAGACAATTCCTCCATTCAATTGTAACCTAGAGTCAATAAAGATACCAAAGTCATGAATGGAAATGGGTCACAAGCACTACTTTTATTTAGAATTGTCCATTTAGGAACTGGACAAAGTTGGCAATATATATATATATGTGATAGCTGGGGAATTCTGGAAGTTGAAGTCCACATATCTTTAAGTTGTATAGTTTGAAAAACACTGATTTAGAATTTCTTTCCCATTCTTGTACTTGTAACAGACGCTTTCAAGATTCCTCATTTTTCTTTGAGAAAAGCTGGGAGTGGCAGATCCTGCAATTTCATCAAGTTTTGGCGTTTACACCTTTTGTCTGTTTCAAGCCCCAGTGACTATTGTTGCCACTTTGTCCAGTTTTTAGAGAAAATAAAGGCAAACATGGCTGACCTGAGTCTGAATCAATGTATCCACAAGGGGGGGGGAATAAAGCATATAATAAAATGTGTCCCATGATGGAACTTTTGCAACATACATATTTGCATCAGACTTTGGGATGTAAGTATATATTTGGCACTATGACACTTCTGAATGGATGTCATTTTTGTATCATTATGGCTTCCTCGTGGTTTCCTGTGGGTACAGCCACAATTGAATGGACATAGGTAATGGGGAAGGATTGGAGGGACGGCAATTGGAAATACCATAAATTCAGACGTAAGAGCTAGTTCATATAGCATGGTAAACCAAAATGTAGTCTTTGGTTTTGGCTTACCATATTATGCAGACTTAGTCATTATTGGTTTGGCTTGATGTATGAATGCAGCCTAAATACTTGTTAAAATGCTACATTTACCTTTCCAAATCATCCTGTTGTATAAAATATGATTTCCGATGACCTTGTATCTCAAAGAAGAATAGAAATATTTCAAGTGCAAACAGCCAAGCTCTAAAAAATCTTGCTTCAAAAAGAACCCCACTTTCTAAAGCCATCTCTAAAGAAGAGAGAAAAGTTCTATTATTTTGACAAAGCTCCCAAATGAAGTTTTCTAATAGCAAATATTAAGAACATGCTGACTTCTAAATTTAAATTTTTACGGTTAGATGTCTCAGCCTCAGCAATTTTAAGATGTTTGAACTCTCATGTTGTCTGGGGATTTCTGGGAGTTGAAGTCCACATATCTTAAAGTTGTTGAGGCTGAGAAAGCTTGGTTAGACTAAAGCATATTTTCTCACTGGAGCAAAATGTGCTTGAAGGAACTAATAAATTGGTATCAAGCAAGAATTTAAATCTGTTTTCCCAGTATAAATGTATATTTTATATTTCTAAACCATCCATCTCCCTCAAAGAGACAGTGATAGCTTTTTTCTTTATCCTAATAGTAAGCATTTAGAAAAAAAAATGCTTAGATTAGATGGTTTTGTTCATTAATATATATTTTTCTATGCTTTTGTAATTCAAAACAACTATTTGATTGGTTATTGTTATAATAGAACCAAGAGCACCCCAGCTTAACAAAAATTCTCCCAAGTAACTTGCATTTGGGATTCTGATCTACTTTGTTATTTTTCATGGTAAAGTCTATTTCAAAATGTAGCCTCAAAGAAGCATAATTATCCTTCAACAGACATTTTATTGCATATTATTAGTGGAATTCAAAAATCATTTGTCTTATTCAATAATTTATAAATCGACTGGCTTCTCAGCTGTCCCTAACCCATGAACAAGTTATAATAGTTGAGTTCACACAACATCCTAAGTAATAAACCAGGAATAAACAATATAGTGTCTGGAATAATGGGTGGGAATTTTGGAATCCCATCTTGTCCAAAATTCTATGTTACATTCATAATTTGAATCTCCATGAATCTCACTTATCCATTTTTGAAACCATTGAAGTTGGCTGTTATTAGCAAAATTGCTGGCGGTCAATTCCATACATTTCTATGTATAAAGCAAATACGCCATTCTCTAAATCCTGAATAACCTGCATTAATTTCAATACAGTGTCTAAGGTTCTTTTATTGCGAGACAGCAACTGATTATTGAGCAAGGACTACCTGTACTGCTGTACTGCTATTATGTTATTCCTTTGTTCCAACTGAAGAAGCCAAAAGTTGTAGTTTTTCATCAGCATTATAGAACTAGATTATTGCAACGTGCTATACTGTAAATCTAAATATCAGCATCTCATTTATTGATGACAGCTGACTCACAGGACAGTGTTAGTGCAAAGGCTATCCTTTGTGACAGGATGAAATGGTTTTTGTGGTATGATGTCCGCACTTTTTAACATGACATAATGAATGTTACATACGTTAAGACTATGAATGTAGCTTATGCTTATATAAACAATTGATTATGCCTGTATATGCCTATATATACAAACGATCATGATTATGCTTATATATTCAAACTGACTATGAATGTATCGATTGTATTCTTGTTGTATATGTATATAGGTATTGAGCATGTTCACTGAAGACGAATCCCTTGTGTGTCCTGACACACATGGCAAAATAAATTCTAATTCTGATTCTGATTCATTTATTGATGGGTGAAGGTTGCTATAGTCATATTAACATCCATGCAATTGAACTTACATTGACTCCTGAGAGGTTTGCAGGTGCGATTAAAAATTCTGGTGTTCGCCTCTACAGCTCTAAGTTTGACTGCCAGGTATCTCCAGGAGTGTCTTCAAGCAGTATATTCTTCTTGAAACAAAATACACAGGTAACTTTCCATTCTGGGGAGATAAAATGGTTTGGGCTCGGAAACAGTGATTTTCTGTAATGACCTCTATCTTGTGAAATAATAGCCATGCTGAAAACTAGGTTTCTACTTTTCCTGATAGCTTGCCAGAAATCGGTTAAAAGTGATTTTTTGTTGTGAAATATTGGGAAATGATGGAGCTTGGTGCCATCAATAACTATAATATAGTTATAAGTTGATTGCTAGGTTGTCTGCAGTATGCTTTACTGTAAATAATTTACTGTGACCTTTTTATCCTTGCAAACCATGTCTCATCACATCTATGTACCAATGAATTCACTGTATTTTGTCCTTTATAAAGTTTTCCTCATTAAACATTCCTCTTCTTTTTAAATTGCTGTTCCTATAAATGTTCTTCATAACCTTTTCAGCTTTTTATGATTTGCTCTTTTGGGAATATAACAGTGGAATTAGTTGATAATGCTTCTGGAAGAAAGATTATGATTCTCATAATTATCTCTATGTCATTCCTCTTTCAGAGCTTCATTAATCGCAATCGACTATGAATAATTTGAGTCCGAAAGGCTAACTGTAACTGAACCCAAAGGACCAATGTAATCTGAGCTTACATATGCACCATGAAGTTATTTGGCGGTCTGCCCAATCTCAAACTCCTCGCCCCCCCACAAGTGGAGCAATAAGAATGCAACCTATTGACCAGTCAGAATCTTCCAAAACATCCTGTCGATAGCATTGGAGATTTCCTTTCCAGGAGCACAGATGAGCCCTCGTAACTATCCATGGAAAATTTTGAAATTTTAAATGTTAAGCAGAGGAAGTTAAGATCAAGTGGGCAATGATTCATGAAGGGTCACATGGGAGAGAACTTAAAGGCAATCTTTACAGACAGCAAAGACCACATGTGAACCAACAGAGAGAATGAAATTTCTTGCTGCGGAATTCAGAAGTCAGCTTTATAGTGGATTCAAGAATCGCCTTTGAATACCCAAAAGGTTTTTGAATAAAACACACTCTGTAAACCAGCCTGAAGGCAAAAGACAGCTAGAGGCTGGGACTGAAACCAAAACATTCTAGAGTGAATCTTCAGAGAATGAATACACTCAAATTGACCTCCCTGTGGCCAGCTGCAATGAGAAATTAGATCTCTGTGTTTCCAGACCTTGCAAGAAAGGAGAATAGAGAACAGATGTGCTTTCTTTTTCCTCTTTCATTGGACTTCAGATACTAGCAGCTTACTCACTTTCTTTTTCTTCTATGTAGGGGAGAAACTTTTTGTTTTGTTACAATGCATAATTCTAAAAAGGATGCGTTTAAACAACGATTTGAGTTCACACATCAAGCTAAGCCTTAAGGTGATTATTAGATTTGGATATTTAGATAAGTGTTATTTCACTGAAAACACATGCTATGTAGAACAAAAACAAGCAAGGAAAGTCATGTCTTTTATCAATAATACCAAACTACACAGAGTTGGATCTGGACTGATTCTAATAAGCCCTAGGTTGGGTAATCTTTGAAAGTACCACTATTCAAAACATTTCATTTATTTATATATTTAATCAAGATTAATAAGGTTGCCCAATTCAGACAGTGTGATTCTAGACAGCACACCACATAAACATGCAATAATATTTAAAACTAACAATAAACAATAATGATAATGTAGATAAATAGCCACAATATAAAATGCAACCAGGAACAGAACAAAACAAACCTCAAGAGGGGAAGCCCCATTCAAAACATGTAAAATGTGCAGATAAATTATTCACTGTCTGGTCACAATTTCTCAGTAGTTGAGATCTGTCATTTTGTACTATACTAGTATAAATTAGGTTTGGGGATGGGATGTAAAATACACTAAATAATAAACTGTACTACTACTACTACAATCTTCAAACAATTCTTTCGGAGCTGACAGTTTCTGAACGCCGAACCCCAAAATATTCTAGAGACGTGAACATTAAAACATCCTTGTGAAATGAAACAATAAAAAATACATGACAATTTTAAAAGCTATGTTCATTTGTGGGTCTACTATTGCAAAGGTAGATGCCAGCCAGAAGAGGGAGCATAAGCCAGTTTAGAGTCTTGCTCCTGATAAATGCAGCCATTTTGTCCAAAGAGAAAGTCGGGAAGATTAATCTTCTAAACTAAAAGAGTTTTAGGAGAATGCTCATAATCCTGAGAGACAGCATAATTGCAAAACTGTGCAACTTTCTGTGCAACAAAGCTGTGCAAACAAATTCTGACACTTTGGATACAAAATTGCTTCCATACTTGGATGAAATGTTGGGTTCTAAACCCCTGTTCTAGCTTTCATACCTCGAATTTCGATTTTACTCATTAAGCAAAGATTTCTCTACTTTCAGGGTAATTTCCCCAAAAATGCTGAGATGAGAAACTTTGTGACAAGATGCCAGGTTTTATTTTTTTTTCAATTTGCTTAGTTTTATAGTTTTATTGTGGTTTTGTGTTTTTACTTTTGATTGTTCAGAATTGGCTATAAGATGGGTGGCTATATAAATGTCTTAAACAAATAAAATATTGTAGGCTTTTCTTACATGTGAGAAGATACATGTCTGAAGTGGCCAATTTTCAATTTACCTATCAGTTAATCATTGAGATCAAGGCAAAGATGGATTCCATGTATTTGTTCTTTAAATGTTTCTATTCCTAAACACATCAGCAGGACAAGCTTGTCTGGTGTTCTCTCAGAAAAAAACAAAAGAGGGAATTTTAATCTTCTGAATCATTTTGTGAGTGAGAATAGCAGGATAAAAGCATCGAGTATTACAAATGCCTGTGCTGGAAAAGCAGTTAACTATCCATCAGTTTTTATAGTGTGTACCATTTGACACTTACTATCTATGCTTATTGGGGATAGAGGTAAATGCAAGGTATTTTCCACGCAGCAAGTCTTTTTTCCCCAGGTCTGAATTTCTTTAAATCTGACAGGGGAAGAATTCATATTGCAGATGGTACTTCTCATTTTGTCTTTTTATAATCCACTACCGATACTGGATTCTAAAATGTATCTAAATCTTATCATTTATGAAGGTTGTTTTCATGTACCGTATGAATTTACATTTCTCACTTTCAGTGTATCCCACCATGAACAATGAAACACAAATACCTTGTTTTAGTCATTGGCACATCGGAGGTAGCCTAATGAAAAACAAAACTGAGAAAGCTTTCACTATTTATTTTAAAGGATTTATATAGCTGCCCGTATTAAAACAGCTTTGGGTGGCTTGCTTTAATTGTTTCTGTAAAGACTTACAAGAATATAAATTATGTCTAGTTTTGGCATGTTGTTTTTATGAAAGTCAAGTCCAAATTGACTCCTGTATTGCATGCTGAAATTATATAGAGAGTTGAACAAACACAGCTGAGTTTTCCTATCAAAAACACCTCATTTAAGTACCAATAAAGGAGAATATTTCTAGCTCAGAGTTGAAATAAGGGGTGCTTGCTGCTCTCCAAGCTTGATTATTTTCTTCCAAATGTCTGCCAGAAATCAACCAAGGTCAGAGAGCATCAAGGACACCTCATTTAACTCCCTATATTAGAATAAGAAAAGTTGTCTATCAGTATAATTTTTTCTTACTTTCTTTTTCTCCTTTCCACTGTCTTCCCTCTTGTTCTGTATCAGAATGCCTCCCTTCAATCAAATTAAGTTTCTAAAATAGTTTTTATCTAGAGAAAAGCGTAGATCCAATGATAATCCACATATTTCAGGTGTACTTTGGAACTTATTGGTTTAGTGTCAGTTATTGACAGCTCCAGTTGGGAAAAATTCTAATCATATCAGCACCAAAAGCAATTCAATTTTATATAGCTCCTTTCACATCAAAACCTATCATAAACTGCGCTGCCATCAGTTTGTAGATAAAAGAAGAGGTCGTGCCCGACGATGAGAAGGAGGGTGTGTATGAGAAATTGATATCTTAAA
>JANHFO010005413.1:29171-39691 GCA_032468095.1 Pareas carinatus
TCAAGGTTGACTCAGCCTTCCATCCTTCCGAGGTTGGTCAAATGAGGACCCAGATTGTTGGGGGCAATATGCTGATTCTGTAAACCGCTTAGAGAGGGCTATAAAGTACTGTGAAGCGGTATATAAGTCTAAAGTGCTAAGTGCTATCTGGAATTAGCTCTGATACCTTGAACAAAGAGGTAGGCAAGCTTTTGTGTGCTGTTTGTTTCAATCCCAGATCACTGCAATAGATGACATTTGTAGAGCAGAATTTCTACAAATTCTGACCCTTTGTGTATGCATATGTGTGTGTGATATTTGGAAACTTCTGGAGATTTAGCAAAATAGATGTGCTGAGCTTAATGAAGGACTAATGCAGGTAGTTAACTACTTTTTAGATAGAACAGGAATAATCAGGCTACTATAATTTGGCACCCTGCCACTGAGATTTCACCAGCAGACTAAAATGAACAGAAATGAAGTATTCCCATTTGAGGTGTGAACACCTTCTGTGATCAAGCTTCCTTTGGCAAGTCCTTTAAAAATTAATAAACAATTCCAATTATCTTCAATGCGATGTAGGTCACACCTAAATCTCTGAAGCCTTATAAATAGTATGCCTTTTTAATTTTTTTAATTTCTAGCTTTTCCTATAATCACCCACTCCCCCCTGATTTTTTCCCTCATTAAGTCCATTTTCTGCTAGTGACCAATAGTGTTCTCATCAGTCAACCATCATTGAAATGTTATAAAGCATAGAAATATATCAAATCATTAAAGTGAACATGTTTCCATTCCTGTTATTTTTGCATAATAACAGTTAGCTGTGTTTAGAATATGGGGAAAAGGTGTAAGATAGAAAGCTTCAAAGAGTTGGATAATCATTCTTTTTGCAATGTGAGCTTTTTGCTTTCTTTAAATTAGTTTTATTATACATATAAATAAAAATTAAAATACTTACAAATATATTAGAATGTTGGAATACACTTAGCAGTTTAATACACTTAGTAGACTTAATTCACCTTAGAGAAGCTGGTTGGAAGTTTACATGATCTGGATTTAGAAATGACCAAATTTATAAATTTCTTTGTGAAAAAGGTCTATGACAAAAAAGAAAATCATCCTGCATCAAATATTCCATCATAAAATAATTTCATATAAAATTGAAATTTCCTTGCAATATAATGATACGTTATCATTCTTCAGCCTTTCTTTTTGTTAATTTTTGTTCCTTCCCAAGGATTTAAACTTCAGCGTAGTTCAAAATCGATGTATCAAGAGGACCAGCTGGTCTAAAAGTGTGGTTTAAAACTCATATGATGGAATTTTGTATTATCTGCAAGCGATAATAAACTAAATAATCTGGCTAGTTTCAGCTGACACCAGTAAATATCAAATGAAAATTAGGTTAAAAGTGCAGCTGCAAAAGAATAGAAGCAGAAGAATGATTATATCTTTTGGTAGAAACCCAGCCTAAATAGATGGGCTGCTATTCTCCCTGCTTCACCTCATTTTGATTTTAATTATTCCTTTTAATTAAAACCAAAATCAGTGAGTAGCTGTTATGGTGCTAAAAAAAAGAAGAAGAAGCTCCAGCCGCCGGCATCATCTTCATCCATGTGAAAATTTCAAATAGGTTTCATTAGGTATTCTTAGCAAAGAAGAATGCATTTAAATACTTCAATACTTTTTAGGAAGTATGTTCATCTCCTGATTAAAGCTAAGGTGGGGTGCTAAAGAGCATTGAGGAGAGGAGGTGACGGGGAAACCGACCAGTTTAACTCTTTCTAAAGATAGAAAACACTTTATTATGGCCAGAAGCCAACAAGTCTTCTGCTAAATGAATTTTGGGCAACTGGCCAGGACGACCATTTCATGAATAGGCAAATCCTCCTATAATAGCCATTTTGCAAAGCACCTATAATGTGCTCTCAAAATCCCTGATATGGCTACTGGCCAAAATATTATTGCTTTTCCCATCGCTACATATATGCAGGTGTCGATGTATCTTTCCTTTTTTTCTCTGTAGCAACTGATGACTAGAGTAGCTCATCCCAAGCTGAAGCCACAAATATTAAGGAATGGGAAGATTTCTTATAGCAATGGTTTCCCAGGAGGTGATGAAATTATTACTGACTCTACACTTGGTCATGGGCATTGTGAAATGGCTTACTGAAGTGGGTAGTCTTAAGGAAAGAATATGCCACCCTTTGATCACTAACTTTAGAAGACTAAAATAGACAAATTTAAAGTTCCAGGGTTCAACCAGTAGTGTTTTGAGTCTATGCTGAGAGTTTTTAAAGAGCTGTTACTAAATTGGGTTTGGGAAACATGGTGAACACTTTGAATATAAAGAATAAAGGGTTTGGATCTGTAGTTTCTCTGACCTTAATCTACATTTGAATAGATTGCAGCAGCATTTTCAAGAGAGAGTTACACTCTACAAAATGGTGGATGTTGTGGCCACAATGAAGCGGCAACCATTTTGAATGTGCATCCAGAGTTAGAAAAAAAACGGAATAAAGGGCAGCCAGAATCATTAGGAGGTTAGAAGAGTCGAGGGCTTCAGGGCTTAAAACAAAGGCAGGCAAAAACAATCCAATATAAAAGTATAAAATCATGCTAGGCACAAATAGCGTGAGTAGAGATACATTTTTCCTCCTACTCGCACAATGTTTAAACTCATGGACATCCAGTGAAGCTAAATTCAAAAAGACTCAGGACCCAAAGGAGGAAATACTTTTTATATGTAATGTTAAATTGTGCGATTGGTTGCTAACAGCTGCAGTAAGCGCTGTCAGTTCGGGTGATTTTAAAGGGGGACTGGATAGGTTCATGGAAGAACAATAGTCATTTTGTTGCTTGGTTTTAGGGAGTTTTCACTGAAAAAGGAGAAAGAAATGCCTTGGATCTTGAACCAGCACAGCATCTTTGATACTCTTTAAAATAATATGAACTTTGGAAGCCAAGAAAGTACAAAATGTCACTTATTCTGTCTTAACAGTATAACAAAGTTGGAAGGATCTTGGAGGTCTTCTATCCAACCCTCTGCTCAAGCAAGAAACCCTATAACATTTCAGACAAATAGTTGCCCAATCTCTTCTTAAAAACATCCAGTGTTGGAGCATCCACACCTTCTGGACGCAAGCTGTTACACCGATTAACTGTTCTAATTGAAATTTATCCTTATTTCTAGGTTGGTTCTCTTCTTGATTAGTTTCCACCATTGCCTTTTGTTCTATCTTTCTTAATCTGACATCTTCCAGATGGATTAAGACTATAGAGCCTAAACTCCTCAGACAGTAGTTGAGGATCCAGCACACAAAGAAGCTAAAATTTAGAGGATATTCTAGACCAGCATTTCTCAACCTTGACAACCTTTAGATGTCGGGTCTTCAACTCCCAAAATTCCACAGTCAATATGACCGGCTGGGGAATTCTGGGCATTGAAGTCCACATATCTTAAAATTGTCATGGTTGAGAAACACTGGTCTGGATGATGGATTTCACACATATTCCGGATTTTAAACATATTCCACTTAAAAAAAACAAAAGTACAATCTAGTGGAAGGGTGTTGCAAGCATTATTTTGGAGTGCAACTGACAAGTTGGTTTCTCTCTCTCCCTTTCAGACCCTGAAGGAAACATCCATGTTTATTCAAAAGAAAGAATCCCAGATCCTGGAATCGCCAGAGAAGAATATGTCAGAAGATAGAGTGTGAGACTGCAATTATGATGATTGAATTGCCTGAGGGTCTAAGCCCTGTATGAACTAGATACATTCCACAGTTGGCAAACAATGTACAGTCTGTTCATGTCTTAAAGCGTTTGTTTTGTCTGAGTATTGATCATTTTTGAGGTTATGGACAAACTATTTCAAAATGTAATGCAGTGGTTCCCAAAGGGGGCGGTACTGCCCCCTGGGGGGCGGTGGGATGGCTTAGGGGGACGCTAGGAGGCCAGGGGGTAGCAGGGAGGCTCTAGAAGGCCAGGGGGCAGCAGGGAGGTGTCCAAAACCTGGACTATGCACCCGGAGCTCACCCTGCCCCGTGGGAGCACCCGGAGCTCGCTCCGCAGGAGTGCCTGAAGCTCAGCCTGCCCTGTGGGAGAGTCCGGAGCTCAGTTCTGAGTTAGGGCCGACTGGCGAGCGAGCGATGAGGGGGAAGTAGAGTGCGAGAATGGTATGTTTTTATTTGTGTGTGCGTGTCTGTGTGTCTCTCTCTCTCTGTGTGTGTGCTATTCCGAATAATGCTATTTATAGGGGGTGAAGGTGGGGGGCACTGAGGATGAGTTTGTAGCACTAAGGGTGGACTGAAAACGTTTGGGAACCACTGATGTAATGGGTGCATCTGATATGTTAGTGGCTTAATGCTGGTACTCCTTGACTTACAACCACTTATTCAGTAGCCATCAGAAGTTACAAGGGTACTGAAGAATATGACATGACTGTTTTTCACTCTTGTAATCGTTGTCACATGCCCATGGTCAGGTGGTCAAAATTTCGGTGCTTGGCATACATTTACAGCAGTTGCACTGTCCTGGCGTCATGTGATCACCATTTGTAACTCTCCCAGCCAGCTTTTGACAAGCAAAAGGGGGCAAGCCAGATTCATTTAATGGCCACTCGATTCACTTAACAGCCGCAGTGATTTGCTTAACCATTGTGGCAAAAAGATTGTAAAATATGACAGAACTGTCTTGCTTAGCAATGGAAATTTGTGGGTCAATTGTGATCGTAAGTCGAGGACTACCTAAAGACAGAAAGTCGTCTCTAATTTGTACTAGGACCTTCAGTCTACGAGTCAAGGGTTATCCTGATATTTTCTGTAAAATGATAACTGCCAACCGGGGAATTTTCAAAGCTGAAGTTCATACATCTTAAAGTTGCCAAGTTTGGAAAACAGTGTTTTAAGTACACTACTTGTAGACAGAGATCATCTGTCTACAGTACACAAAAGGGAAGTATCACCATATACCACACTATACCATCTTTTGCCAAACATTAATTCTCATACTTCACACATTTTGCTCAATGATTATATAAATAGCATGGGAAATCACAATGAATATATATCCTAACGAAGTGCATATCCGAAAAACGTGACTCAGAAAACATTTTAAAGTATGTGAAGCTTTAGGTGTTGATTTTTCAAGTCTTCCAAATGATTTTCAGTACTGTCTAGAAAGTACTGTAAATATTGTGTGTGTGTGTGTGTGTGTGTGTGTGTGTACTATTTTTACTAAAAGCTTAGGAAATCTGTAAAATCTACAAACATTAAAACATTAAAAATGGAAGTCCTGCAATTGTCTTTTCCCTCTACCTCTTGCTGAAATAAAACAATGGACATTTAACGAAACAAGATCTAGGGTTTAAAAGCTATGAAGTTTGTCTAATTTTCAAACTCTAGCTTTGTTATTATATTTTGGACATAATATATGGAGGTTTTAAAGTATTTTTTTTACAAAATTAAAGTACTGTTTTCTATTTCTCGCTATAACTGGCATGAGATTTCTCTCTCTCTAATACTGCCTTTCTAAGTGTTAAAACTCTTAACATTACAGTTTGTTGCTGATATATGCCAGTCTCTCCTAGCTACAGATTCCAAGCAAAGCTTTTGGAGAAATCTTACTTATTCTACCTTCATAAAACACATTTGCAATTAAATTGACATGTTGTAAGAAAACAAGCCGAGAAAATTGCTTGAGATTTTCTTATGCATCAAGGGCTTCTTTAACAGTAGATACAAAACTGCACTAGCTCTGAGGCAACAGTGTTTTCCTATTTCAAGAACAACATAGAATGAGAAAGGTGGGTTTGGAAATAAATGCTGATAAGTAGAAAATGAAAGATTTCTCAATAAATTAGGCCATAGCAGGAATGGTTGAAAAGAGCCATTATCTATTTACTAACAGCAAAAATACAAAATAGCAGCAGAAATCTTGTTTTTACTTGCATTTTATTTGCTTTAATTCTGTTTGAGATTCAAAATGAAAGGAAGTACAAGTAAAAAAAGCATATGGATAGAGGGGGAATTAAAAAGTGCCCTATAATTTTTTTAAAAAGCTCTATTTAAAAAAAAACAACACTACATTTTGACTGTATGGAATAATACCTTTCCATTAGGTTGACAGCTAATTTATCAGTGGAGCTTGAACAAATACCATCAATCTAAGATGATGGTATCTTTCTATTGTAACAAAAGAAACCTCCTTACTACAACAGTTGCTTGGTAAATGTACAGCTTTTCATATTTTAAGAACTTCCAAGTGTTGGGGGAAAGTATAATTAAATATCCCGCTCATTTTACAAAAACTGTATTCTTGGATATTAAACCACAAAGTAACAAGGTTATATTATAAATGTAAGTGTTCCCTCCATGCTTTACACTATCAACACAAAGATTCTGACAAGCAAACTTTTCTAATGTTTTTTGTTTTTGTCTCATATACATGGGGGGAAACCATTTTGTTGAATTTGTCTTATTTTAAGATCATGGCATATTCTCAATATTTAAAAAAATATTGTGAAATTGAAAAGTAATTCCATTGAATATACTGCCATTGTGCTTTTTAAAATAATCCTAATTTTACAGTGTCTCAAATGATTTAAAAATCGATGAACCATAAGCGAATGTAAAACATTAAAAGCCCTTCTTTGCCCTAGTCTGGAAAAAAAGGATTTACCAAACATGCAGTGTTCAAGCTGGGATTATTCCACACTAAATCATGAGAGCAGAATCAGACTTTGAATCAGAATTTTTATTTCGCCATGTGTGTCAGGACACACGAGGAATTTCTTCAGTGAGATGCGCAATACCTACCTACATACATAACAAGGATACAATCAAGATACATTCATAGACAACTTGAATATATAAGTATAATCACAATCATTTGTATATACAGGTATATATAGGCATAATCAATTGTGTATTTAAGCATAAGATATATTCATAGTAATAAAGTATGTAACATTCATCATGTTGTCATGTTATGAAGTACGGACATCAGGTCACAAAAAATATTTCATCCTGTCACAAAGACACCCTCCGCACTAACACTGTCCTACAAGTCAGCTGTTTAGTAGGTTGATGACATGAGGGAAGAAACTGTCCATATGTCTAGTTGTTTTGGTTTGCAATGCTCTGTAGCAGATGTCAATGAGGAAGAAATCCTGACTATCACTGCAAAGACTAATGCTCTAGTCCTCTGATGTGACATTTTGCATACCTAAGAAGGAGAGAAATATTCCAGCTCTTAGCACATATGCTGTCTTGACTATTAATCCACAGGATACTGAACAATCTTTGAAGAGTCATCAAGAGAAAGTAGTGGGTTCATGTCCTCCCCCAGTCTTAGCACGTCCAAATCAATGGACTTCAACTCCCAGAATTCTTCTTAATGGTCAAATTGTTTGGAATCCTAACAGGTAGCATACTACATTGAGGAATGGTGTAATAAGGTAAGAATAAGATTTATTTATTGTCTACTTGATTTATGGCCGCCCAACTCCTTAACTGAATACCTTACACTATGAAGGAATTTAACTGTTTATTTAAGGACCTAGGAGAGTTCCAGTTGAAGGTGGATGTTTCTTCTGCACTAAGGAAGCAATGAAGCTTTTAAACAATATTGTTCAATTAACAAATGTAAAGTGAAAGGGCAGTAGATCTCACTTTAGTTAAAAATAAGAAGATGTAAAGGGTATTTCAGTATTTCACGCAGGAGAACCACATAATTTCTTAATGGGAACTGGTTGTGACAAGTTCTACATGGTTAGAAAAGTGTTGAACCTGCAGATTTGGATTCTTGAGTCTCCAAAAACAGACAAGAAATCTTTCTCCAAAGTTAGAAGTTGTTCCTTTCTGACTTCTTCTGGAGTAGTCCTAAGGAGTGCGTATGAACTACTGATGATGTGGCTTTTAAACTCATGGCTTGTGCCAATGGTGATATTAGCTATAATAGCAATATGGAATCTCCAGAAGTAATATCTTTCTGAACATGATTAAGTTACAGAACAGAAGAAGACTAGCTATTATAAAAGGAGAAGTCAGTGTAGATTCATACAAGAACAGACAATGATTTAGTACTTAAGTCTGTAAAAATTATAATCATTTTTTTTGAGCCAGTAACAACTCTTAACTGTCATACTTTGGACCCAAAGTGAAGCTTCTGAAAGTTCTTCAAAAGCAATCCCACACAGAGAATGTCACAATAACCTAACCAAAACTGTCAAAAATGTAGGAACATTCTGGCAAGGTCAGCATACTTCAGAAACGGTCACTGCTGATGTTCCAACAACTTTATTATTTAAATAACATATCATTTATCAAAACTAACAATTCTACTAAATGACACATTTTGGGGGGGAAAGGTTTTTAAACAGCACAATATAATAAAATAATCAAAACAAATGTAAAGTCTTTAAACCCAGTCATTTGCAGTATGCAAACACACTGCTTTGTAACACAAACTGTTCTAATAGCAGTTAAATACATTACGTCAACCAATTTCATGTGAAGAGAGACATTTAAATACAATTCTTTATTTCAAAAAACATTTTACTGTTGAGGAGCCTCTCCTGAAAAGACTCTGACTTGTACCCCACACCATAATCACATAGATAAAAAGTCAACACTTAATCAAGATTATGTGGCAGCAGTATCTCCCCCTTTATGATTTGAAACCGTTTAGAACTGTAAAGTTCATAAGTAATAGTAATATGCTTACTTTGGATTGAAAACAGTAGTCAGCTAATGCAGTTGTTCTAAAAGTGGGGTGATATGGTTAACACTCTTCATGATTTGGCGACACAGTTGTGCTGATTCAACCTGCCAGATAGGTTCACACAATAGTTTGAACCATAAACTAGATAAATGAGTCCTCGACTTATGAACATTCATTCAGCCACCATTTGAAGTTACAATGCTGCTGAAAAAAATGAATTACAACTGGTCCTCATCACTATGACTATCATGATGTTGCCACAATCATATGATCAAAAGTCAGGTGTTTGGCAACCAACATGTATTATGATAGTTATAGCATCCTGATTGCCAATGGCCACGTTAGTAGCCAGCAAAGTCAATGGGGGAAGCCAGACGTGCTTAACAACCATGGTAAAAAAGGTCATAAAATCAGACATGACTCACTTAATAACCATCTCCATTAGTGACAGAATTACAGTCCCAGTTGTGGTTGTACGTTGAGAACTACGTGTAATCTATAAAACCAGAACAAAAATTAAAACTTAACATATACTGTCAATATTTTTTTAAATTGGTCTGGTTAAATATGCTGTTCAAACTCTATCATTCGGTCATAATCTGCTTTATTAGATTTTGGCTTTGTGCTGTGTGAAGTCAGTCACAATGTATATGTAAAATGATGCAAAAGCCAGCAATCGTGGGCTTAATCAACAAACCATAGCTTGACAGGTGAACCATGTTAGCATTCACAATCTTCTTGGCTGCTTTCTAAAGCTGCTTCCCTCTCCAGTAAAATAAATCAAAGTTTTCAATGATGCCCTTGGACTGACCTTATCCTTGTCTCCTGCTTGAATCAGTCCAGTAGCTGACATCTCCAACCATCAATACAGTAAGTGATCGTTTGCATGTATATGCCTGTTTCTTAGATGTTTTCCGCACAATGGAAGAAAGATCTTAGAAATACTATCTGCCTTTTGATATTATACCCTGTAGCATCTTATTAGAGTGGGACAGTGGATCTAAGGAATGGCTTGTCAAAAATCATGAAAATTAGCATCTCTTTGAAAGGTGAGACTGGTTGCATTGAGAGATTTCAGAAAGGGACTTTACTATCATTCCTCAATTGCATTTCTTCTTATGACAAAGGTGCCTGTTAATGCCCATGATAACATATAACAGCATTTAAATAATAGCATTTATTACTACATGTAAAGAGAAGGTTTGAAGAATCTTGAAAATAAGACGAAAACCACAAACCCTTAACAAATGCAGATATATATATATACAAAAATCAGATGCATTACCAATTATCTGCCAGACAGTGCAGCAGTTGAATTATGCTAGTCTATAAACAAGAATGGGGAGTTCGTTTTGCAAAATCAGTTCAGAAAATGAGGTGGGAAAAAAATATTAGACTCTCTCAGCTGAGATGCATGTATTTCTTCATAAAGTTTATGCCCTAGCTTTCATTCAGGAGCTTGAATGAAATTGTGCTTCCTCTTCCCACTTTTCTCTAGAAAAATTGGACTGGACTGCAAGAGAACAACAGGTCCATAGTCACCGAGTGAGCTTCCATGTCTGAGAATGGACTACCGTAGAACTAGGTTTTCTTATTCTTAGCTCAACATCTTACTTATCACACCACACTGACTCTCAGTTATCGCTGATGACCAATTTCTCAGTGCTATTGAAAAAGCTGGAACTTCAAAGAGTCTACATTTAACTCTTATATATTAGCAGGGTGCAACCTAGAAATGTGGAAGGAAAGGAAAGGAAAGGAAAGGAAAGGAAAGGAAAGGAAAGGAAAGGAAAGGAAAGGAAAGGAAAGGAAAG
>JANHFO010005413.1:89893-102566 GCA_032468095.1 Pareas carinatus
GTAAGTTCAGCAGTTCGAGTCCCACTAGCTCAAGGTTGACTCAGCCTTCCATCCTTCTGAGGTCGGTCAAATGAGGAACCAGATTGTTGGGGGCAATATGTTGATTTCCGTAAACCGCTTAGAGAGGGCTGTAAAACACTGTGAAGCGGTATGTAAGTCTAACTACTATTGCTATTGCTAAGATGGCTGAATGAAAAAGCAGATGACTCTGCATTCTGAGTTAGCAGAAGTGACACCTTAGGGACAGATTGATTGGGAGCACTTTGGACAAGGCTCTCTTCCTAAGCTGCTTAAGGTAAAATGACAAAATGTTGCCTTCCTTATTTCAGTCAGGTCACACACTCAAACTCACTAGAAAAGGCAGCTATGGGCTGAATGGCTGGTGGTAAAAGGAAATGAAGCTGCCAAAAGGCTCTGTGGCCAGACACCATTTGAAGCTGACATTAGTCGGAGCATAAATAGCTGAAAGAAGCTATACAAGATCAAAAAATGTGGAGAAGAAAGGGCTGTGCACATGATAAGCTCTGAAGCGGCCAAGGTCAAAATTTAGGAGAAAGATGTTGATGTATCTGTAGGGATTGCTAAACACTCTAGTCATCTCAACACATGGAAAGCCAGGCCAGACATGCCTAGCCACATCATCTACACCAATGCAACAGAAAGGCTTCAGTTGTACATGTCATAGATGAGAATATTAATAGAAGGCAGAGTGTTTCTCTATAGCACATTAGAAAGCTCTTTATGTATTCACACCAATCTATTTAGATGTTCCCCATTTTTCTTTCTAGTGGGAATTGTTTAAATTTGCACCTTCAGTATCTCATTTGCCACCCCTTTCAGACTCACTTTTCCCTCAGGATTTCAAAATTTAGTATACAGTTCTGACTGTTCTCTATTTCTCCTCTCTTTGACATGATGAAGTCAAGGATAACATGAACACTTTCCCTGATGATTCCATTTACTTTTATTTCTTCAACCATTTTCTTGCTGTTGTAAGAAATGGGTGCAGGATTATAGATCCCCCTGTGCTTTCGGTGAAATCAAATCAGCAAGGAGAACATTAGATCTCCAACTCTTCGCCAACATATGTTCCATTCTTATGAAACTTCCATGTTGCTCAAGTATTCTGATTGATGCCAGCAAAGAATGTTGATAGTTTTAATTAGAATAGAATGTGGCATTTGCTAGATTAATAAGAGTAATATATTTCTACATCATAAACTGCTTTAAAGGGAATAACTGCACAATTTAAAAAAGTGGATGGCCTATAATTTTGTGCTGTGGCCTTCCTAAGAATGATCAGAGATTGTGCACAGTCCTGCCAGTATTACATCTGCTTAAAATCTGCTGTTGTGAAGAACTGTCCTTTCGCAGTTCCTCTCTTATCACTGAATGTTCTAGATTGCCTGTGATGGTACCTGCAGACATGCTTAAAACATTTATTTGCACATACACCTCGGAGATTCTTCCTTTGGGGAAGGTAAATATTTGGCTGTTGTCTATCCAAACCTCAGGGAGAGTGAGTGAGGATGAGAAGAGAGAAATATGGAATAAAACGGGGTGGTGTATGTGTGAGAAATCGATGAAAGGATTAGCTCTGCAGTTTTTGCTTAAAAGTTGCAAATCTGCAAGGATCTGGTACATGACAGCTTATATTGTTGCAATACACTGTACATACAGGTTTCCTTGAATATAAAGGATCAGATCAAAAGGGCTTGTGATTATGAGACTGGTTTTGAACAATACTGCACGTCAGTGTTTTTCTCAGCCTTGGCAAGTCGGTTGTGAAATTCTGGAGGTTTAAATCCACACATATTGAATTTGCCAAGGTTGAGAAAATAAACCTAGGTTAAAACGTGGTCGGCTATTTCGAGTTCAGTGCGTTGTGTGAATGAATCTAGAGCTCTGGTTGAATTCAGGGAAGCATGGTCCAGTAAAGCCAGGGTTACCATTTTGTGCAAACATGCCATTTAGAAGTAATAAATACTTCGCTGCAAGAGATGCAATAGCTTATTATGACAACTAAACGCCCTAAAGCTGCGCAGACTAATAAAAACTACATGACCCAAGATGCATCCTTCTTCAAAAGCGCCTCATTGGCGCGGCGCATGATGGGCAAAGAAGACCTTTCTCCTCCGCGTTCCTCTGCCCATGACGTCACACCAACTCCCTTGCCGGCCGCTATAGCATTGCACCACGCAGTTTCGCTCGGCCTGAAGCAACTTTCTTTTCCATCTTCTCCGGAGTTCCGGCTGGCACTTGGAAAGACCAATGCGCGTTTTGGATCCGCGCGTTTTCCGCCAATTGGAGGGCTGGGGGGGCGGTATTTCTGGAGTAGCCACCGAGCGCTCATCCGAGTACTGGAGTCCGGCAACGGCCCCCTGGGAGAGGAGGCGTGCTTGAATTTTTTAAAGGGCCAGTAGCGGAAGAAAGTTGCGGGCAGAGTTTCCTGAAGGGGCGCCTCTTCGGCCTCCCTGATTGGTCCTTGTCCGACCCCTTCAGGGTGGCAGCGGAGCGCCGCGTCTCGGTGGGGCCGACCGTCCGGGGAGCCTCTGGCCGCAGAATGGAGCAGGCGGCGCCGAAAAGGTAACGGTCAGGGCCTCCCTCGTTCCCGGGAGACCGAGGCGGCGGCGACGGCCAGGTTTGTTTTGGGCGGAAGGAAGGAGGCCAGTGTAGGCCGCGTGCCCCGCAGCTCGCCGCTCCTGAGCACCCGCCTCCAACCGCGGACTCCCCGGCACCGGGGGAGGCCTCCCGGGTTGAGGTGTCGCCGGTGCCCCTCGTCTGGGCTTCCGCCCTCCGCGCTTGCCGGGTGCATCCGGGTGGGTGCGCGAGGGGCGGCTCCTCCCCCCCCCGTATTTCTGGATGGCCCAGAAGGGGGGCTTTGCCCCACCACCGGCCTGTCTCAACCTGACGCCTCCAAAGGGCCGGCCTGGAGGAGATGGGAATTGTAGTCCAATAGAGCGCAGGGCATCCCTGGGAAAGGCTGCTCTAACCCGGTACGCCCAAAGAAGCCCTCGGTGCGCCCCACTGGAGAGAAAAGGGGCTCTTCTGATCCCCACACGTGTTTTTAAATACACATGTGCCACACTTCCAGGTCCACCTCTTCCCTCTCTTGCTCTCTGCAGCTCTATGAAAGAGTGATTCCTGCCTGCAAACAACCTCATGGACGTGTGAGACTCCCTGCCTGCTTTCCTAGGGAAAGAACTCCAGACTCGCTGGTCATTCCTCCAGCACTCACTTCTTGGGATGGCAGCATGGTTATATATTGCATTATGTGCCATCACGTCATTTCAACTCTTAGTAACCACATAAGTAGATTTTCTCCATGATAATCTTATCCTTAACCCATTGGTGGTGTAACTGAGTCCATCCACCTTGCTGCTGGCTGTCCCTTTTTTCCCCCTTTCCTCTTTCCTAGCAGGACATCTTTCCAGAGAGTTGCGTTTTTGTATAACTTGTCCCAGATAAGATCATTTGAGCCTGATCCTTTTTATGGCAATAGAGTTACATTATATGAAAGCTGCAGCATACTGTTAGTAAGTCCTTGGTGTGTACTGTGTGATGCTTAAGCCCACACAGAAATAAAGACCTCCCACATAGCCCCATCCGTGGTTTGGGTAGCAATGGGGCAGAAATCTCCCATGAAAATATGTTTGCATACCGCTCACCCAAGACCTCCCTGCTGGTGCTTCCCTGGGGCAGAGAACATGTCCCCAATGGTTGTCTGGCAAATGACCGCCAGCCAGGCATTTGACTCCCTCTTCATGAAAGAGTATGAAAATGGAAGCTTGGGAAATTTTTGCATGAATTACCACAGTGGGTTTTGAAAATATGTACTTAAAATGGACAATAGCAAAAGACTGTGGCTTATTCTTAAACTGTGTTTTGTTCATATTAAATTTTTACAATATATTTACATAGGCAGTGGATGAGAAGTTGCTCAGTCATGGAATACTGAACTTTTGAATAATGGAAACATATTTTTAGAAGCTGTATTCTACATATGCATAAACATTGCATTTCCAGAATACTTTCTGAAAAAACAAAGGTGTTTTAAATACTCTTTCTTGTAATATCAATATAATATTGTCATCTCCTTGAAAGGAGTAAGTCAGTGGTTGGTGGTACCTGTTTAATAGGGGGATTCAAAATTAAATCAGATAGGACTTGGGATAAGTTATTAAAACACTAAATTTTTTATCATAAATAACAAATAGCAATGCCTGTAAACTTATAAACAATCTTCTTGAAAGGCTAAGCTATTTATTTCTTTCACAGTGGGACATAGGCTCTTTGATAGAATGACTGGTGGCACTTAAGAAAATAATTTATATATTGAATTTCCATATTGTTATGCAACTGCAGTAAAAAGGAAGTTGATATTACTGGGTGTGTTTAATGTTTTTATCATGTGCTGCTTAGGTTAATGAGTATATTAAATCTTTAAGCTGGTCATGATTAAGCACCTACATATCTTTTTACTGGCATTTTAGATCTAGATTAAATTCCAGTTTCTTCACCCCCAGAAACTGTCATCTTGTTTATTTTCCATTTGTAAATTATATGCACCCTGACTATGCTAGTTATTGGAACTTTGCTTTGGAATCTTTCTGATGCAGCTTGTTTACAGTACCATCTATTTCAGTGGTTTTCAATCTTTTTCAAGCCGCGGACCCCAAAACATATCATTGCTACATGGCGAATCCCATTCCCACAAATTCAACTAATTACTAATCTACAATTCATGTACATTAATTTTTCCAATTTTTTCTTGACCTGTCTGCGGACCCCCTGGCAACCTGCCAGGGAGCCCAAGGGGTCCCCGGACCACATTTTGAAAAACTCTGTTCTATTTCATTTAAAACTGCTTGAAGACATTATGGTGCAAAATTTGCTGCTCTGGATAACCATTTTGTTATTCCTTCTCATCTTTCTTTACCTGGACGTTTTTCTGTTCCTGTTAAGAATTAAGAGCTTCCACCTTCAGTTGAGCCTTGTAGTTGAGCATCAGGCTGGTTGGCCAGAAATCCCATGCAAATACCAAGGGAGCTGCTAGAAATAAATAAATACAATTTCATTTGAGTTCAACATAATGCTGTAATACTGCTCTCTATTTTTTCTGGGTTAACCCCCAGCAATTTAATAAAATCTATGTTGATTCTTTCTTAAGTTTATCTTTTTCTTTCAACTGTAGTGATATGCTTCTGAACAGAAGTTGCAGGAGACCCAGTGTTAGTTTTATGATATGTGTGATCATATCAAGTATTTGTTGGTATTTAATTTGAGAAAAGATGAGATAATGAGCAAAGCAAAGAGAATTTTTGACCCTAAAAATTAGATGCTGTTTTAGTACAGTAGGTTATATTCAACTTTTGCATGTTCAAGCATTGAAATTATACCCTTGTGCACATGAACACTTGCACTAAAAATAGGAATAACATTGTTAAACATAAACCAAAGTAGCACGTAAAGTATACTATAGCACGAGTCCCTCATAACCATATATGGTATCTAACCTCTAAGCATATGAATATTCTCATGGAAAAAAAGAGAAGTGCAAATGCAGAGGTATCTGTAGTTTCTTCCTTAAAGTTGTTTTCTCGGATTAAATGTGAACATTACTTTGGTTAGAAATTGGAAAAAAAAGTTTTCAGTACAAAGTCTTATAAAATATAAGCGGAGATTAAGAACCAGCAACCTCTGACAGGTTGGAGATCTAATGAAGCAGTGATGAAGTTTTGGGCTGAATGATTGTGGTCTGGTTTTATTTTGTCCTGGTATTCTGCCAGCAACCGTGTGCAACATTTTCAGGGGCAGAGCGAGGTGCTTTGTGGTATACCTCTAGGCAGTTCACAGCATCTGATTTGGGCTGACCGAGCTCTTGATTTGCACTTGTCAACTGACCTGATTGAACCAAGAAGTTGGTTCCTGATTGGTTCCTCTTCTTTAACATATAGTGTTTACACCAACGACATATTAATAAGTCAGATTTCTACTTCATATGTCCTAGGAGTAAGACGGATCGAGGCCATGTTGGTAAATCTAAGTACATCTGTCCAATTCATACGCATCTTTAAAATTAAGTATTATTTCAAACTATAGAGCTTGCACTAGTAACTAGGAAGCAGTTTTTAAATTAACATTTCTAACTTCAAAAACCTGGATAATATTGCTAAATAACTTTTCTACAATCAGAGAAAAAGTTACATGAAAATCCCCTGAAAATTCCCACATGCATATATTCACCTCTTTTTCCTCCTCCCTGCTTTTACATGTGGTCATAAAAAGCAAGAATGGAAAAAGACGTATAATTTGAGATGTATCAAACTGGATTTAATTTGTGCAAAGCATACTTTATTCTGTTATTAAGCCATGTTTTCTTAGAGAACTATATAGTAGGTCTTCCGAGAATTCCTTAGGCAAATAGACAGCTTACAAACTTTTAAATAAATGAATAAATAAATAATAATGGCAAAGGACTCTGATTTGTTATCTTCTGGAATTCAATGCTTATAAAATTTTGGAAAAATCTTCTATAATTCTCTTGAAACAACAATTCAAGAACTACACAATGCAGTTTAAGACTAAAGATATGAATTGACTGAATTGTGACTATAATGAAGACATCATGTTGCAGTGTGATAATACAGATAGTCCTCAACTTATGACCACAATTGAGTTTAACATTTATGTTGCTAACCAAGACAATTGTTAAGTGAGTCATACCCCAGTTCACAACCTTTTTGCCATGGTTGTTAAGCAAGTCACTACAGTTGTTAAGTGAGTCATATGGTCATTAAATGAATCTGGTTTCCACCATTGACTTTGCTTGTCAGAAGTTCCCTAAGAAAGTTGCAAATGAAGATTCCAAGAAACCAGGATGCTGCCGCCATCATAAATGCATGCCAGTTGACATGCACTCAAAGTTTGATCACATGACTGTGGAGATGTTGCAATGGTCATAAATGTGAAATAAGCCACTTTTCAGTGCCATTGGAACATTGAACAGTCATTAAATGTAACTCAAGGAGTACTTGTATGTTGAAGTTCAGTATAGGAGTATGTGTTTTAAAAAAAATGAGGGAAGAAAACCTTATTCTCTATTATTACTACATCAGAAATTTTACTCCTTGTCCCATTATGAAATATGTCTTGGGTATCTGTACAGGAGGGGTAGAAAACTAAATTGTTTCTTTAATTTGCAGTAGATGATTACAGACATTGCAATAAAGTATTGCTACAGTATGTATGCCATTTCAAAAATGAATTCCATTAGGTCATCTAGGATGTATTATTCGTATTTTTTTTGCGTAGGTGTTGTTGGTTTTGTTTATGGAGCAAGGAAATCAAAACAGAATTCCTGATTTATCAATTTTAGCCGAGAGACCTCGAGTCATTTGCTTTCATTCAGTTCTAGGAAAAAGGCTATAGTAAACAATTTCTGAAAATACTACGAAGAAAACATCAGGGAGTTGTCCATGTATGCATGAAATAAAATATACACAAAAATCGAACATACAATATTTGAGCTTCTTTTCCCCCAATCTGGTCAATTACTATGGCATCTACATTTCAGAGAATTTTAATAAACTTGGAATTCAAAGTAGAATTCGTCTTGCAAACTAAATAAAAACATATACTGGAAAGACATCAGAATAGCTTATTTTAAGTGGTGATTGTGAGATACAGTATTTCTTCTAGTTCATGGATATAGTTTTATAATATGAGAAAACATCACTTTGTATAATTCTTGAAATGTATCACATTGATCATAGTTTATCTCTTTTATGTTTTGTATTGTCATGTGGTGAATATTATTATCAGTCTTGAACCATATTGCCTTGGGATCCATTTTATCTTGTTTATATAAGATCAAAAACTTTTTCAAAGCTCTCCATGGGAGAGATGTGTGGTTTTGTAATAAATGACAAATAAATAAACACAAATTTAAATGTTATGAATAGTGATGTATTATAGTGGACTAATTTTTGTGTTATAATTTGTAGCACATATATATGGAAGGAAAATACCATTTTATTTTATATTGTGCTCCAGTACAAGTGGAATTCTGAGCAGCTTGCATTATGATAGAAGTTGATAAATAATATCAGTGATAAAGCAAAAAAGCCAAAGCAATAATGCCCTAAGGAACAAACAACAACATTCCAACTTATAACAGACATTCTCCCTCATCTCTATTCCTAAGACTCTCTGGAACCGCCAGGTTTGATGGTTTTCCAAAAAACTGACTAAGGTGACAGTGAGTTGTACAATTGTAGATTTTGCTTTCCCTTTGTGGAAATATTTTCTCCTCTCCCAAATATGATCTGCTTGTTTCTATTGTTTTCCCTTTGTGTGTTTAGTTGTCCATTAAAACTGTTTTCAAGTAAGAAATTGACTACTTCTGAATGGATGCACTTGTGTTTAAGAATTGTAATTTTGACATTAACATATTAACATCTTAATTTATGTTCTGAGAATAATAGATAGTTAAATAAAATATTAGAAACACTAGCCTTTTTTGAGAAGGTATGTGGTGCACATTGAAACTCTGCAACTTTCTATTTATTATTAAGAAAAAAAGTATATGTTTAGTAATTAAAAGCAAATTGCAAATTACTAATTCTAGATTGTTTCAAATGTTTTTATATTTTTATTAGCAAGCTTAAAAAGCTCAGTGAAGACAGCTTGACTAAACAGCCTGAAGAAGTATTTGATGTCTTGGAGAAGCTTGGTGAAGGGTATGTACAATTTTATATATGTAGAGATGTATAGACGGCTAGGGAAACTTAAAACATGTATCATACAAACATAGTGGAGGATAGTGAGCTTGATCTTGAGTTGAAAAGTCTTCCATATTTGGACTGGTGCCTACATCCAGCTGGCCTAATGAGATTGTGTGCAGGCACTTCTTACTTAAGTATGCTAATTGGAACCGGAAACTTTCATCATTAAGCGATGTGGTTGTAAGTCAAAACATCACGTGATTGCAAGTATTTGTTGGCAGTTCTGGCAGTCCCAGCTGCCATTGTTAAGCAAGGATTTTACATGACTGCAACTTGCAACTTCTTGCTAGCTCCTCCCTTGGCCTTGCTTGTCAGAAGTTGGCAGACAATATTATAAATTGTAGTTATGTGACTGTGGGTGCTGCAGTGGTTGTAAGTACAAAGACTGGTCTTGAGCACCATTTGTTCAGTGTTGTCAGGTTTGAATGGTCACTAAATGAGTGGTTGTTAAATGAGGGCCAGATGTATTATAAAGAAAAATTTACAAATTGCTCAGTGTAACAAGCTCAGTGTGTGCATTCTTAATAAATTAAAATGATGGTGAAGTACGATTTTGATTAAAGGAGAAGGTAAATTATTTTGTGAGAAAATGTGTAGTTTCAAACTAGGTATACCTCAGAGGCTCCAAATATGCTTCCCAGTAAAGCTGAATGTATCACATATATATCCTAAGTTAACTAATACTAGATCCAGTTATAATTGTGGGGAATCTAGCATGCAGCTATATTCCCTTGTTCATTGGATAAGAGCTCCAGAAGCATAGAATTTCCAGGACTGCTTTCTCTCTTCTCATTTCAATGTTTGTCTACCTTACACCCACTATAGAAGAGAAATATTAATGAAGACAGAAAGAGTAGGATCCATACCACCAGTTAAATCTGTTATAAGAGTGGCTCCCAACCTTTTGGGCACCAGGGACCGGTTCCATGGAGAAAGGTTTTTTGGCAGCCCAGAGGCGTGTGGTTTTGCATGCTGCCTGCATCCCGTGGATGGAGCTTCGCTTATTTGCACAGACTGGTGCCTGTCGATGGACCGAGAATTAGACACCCTTGTGTTATAACAGCAATCCCAATCGAGCCATTGCAGGGGACTTCTAACCTTTCTTTGCGATGACTAGGAAGGCATTTACAGTGATTGCCAGAATATAAGTAATTGTGTGCTCCCTGTGGTCAGTCTTCCCATAGGGTCAGCTGTACCAGAGGGTTAGTTCCTGGCATTACCAATTTAAGAAAGTTTGTCCAGTAGCTTTATTTTCCTTTTCATACATAATTTTGCCTTGGCTTATGTGGGTTATATTTATTGATATGTAGGGGATCCTCAAACCACACTTTGAGAACTGATAAATGTTAATTCTAACACTTTTAAAAATGATTAAGAAAAATCATTAGCATTAAAGTGAATTTTGGTGGTATGCAAGTGGAAATTTGTTTACATGATGGTATTTTTCCTTCCCCATGAAGTCTTCTCTCTTTAAAACCTTTCCTGGAGGAATTTGGAGCATACATGACAGTAAACGAAGCTGTAGAAAGAGAATATCATGCTATTATCAGTTGAAAATACTTGTCTTTTTCTAGATAGGTTTAGTTAAGTTTCTAAATGCATGAAATACTGTTGGACTTCTTCCAGTTAATATCAAGGTTTTTTAAAAATCTGCTTTTTTGCAGTCTTTGGGAAATCTTTTATTAATGAATAAAATAGAAAATATATAAGAAACTGCTGCAAAAAACACATGATGTTATCTGAATATTCTTTCTGACAGGATATATTGAAATATTGATTTAATTTACCCCTATTTAATGAATGTCAGCTATAGTAGACCAAATTTCATCTGGATATAATGAATAATTCTGAAATAATGAATAATTCTGTTGCACCTAAAGTAATCCAGATGAACAATTGCATCTACATTAACTTTGCAACATTCAGGAATAGCATGATGGACAGATATTTACAAAAAATGCATATATTAATGGAAAGTGTATACAAAAATCCTAAAAGAAAGCTAAAGCTTAAGAAAGAAAAGTGTGCACTCTTAACATCCTATCGATTTGCATATTAATTGTTTGATTGTTTATGTACTATCAAGTTAGTCAACTCTGTGACCATATGAAAGTAATCCTAAACTTATAACCATTTGTTTAGTGGCTGTTCAAAGTTACAACATTGCTGAAAAAAGTGACTTATAGCTGGTTTTCACACATGACCATTGCAGCATCCCCATGGTCATGTGATCAGAATTCGGGCGCTGGGCAATTGGCATGTATTTATGGTGGTTGCATTGCCCCAGGGTCATGTGATCACCATTTGTAACCTTCCCAACCAGCTCCCAACAAGTGAAGTCAATGGGGGAAAGCCAGAGTCACTTAACAACTAAATGATTCACTTAACAGCTGCAGCGATTTGCTTAACAACTGTGACAGGAAAAGTCATAAAATGGGGCAAAACTCAATAACTGCCTTGCTTAGCAACATACATTTTGGGCTCAATTGTCACCAGTCAAGGACTAATTGCAGATATACTTTTGCAGGATGAATTATGTACATGCATGTTAACAGTGGGTTCCTTCTCCAGTACATATCTATCTAAAATGTCAGTGCCCATGCTTAAGAAGGAGGCACTACCATCTTTTCAGAAATTTTAATCTGGTTGCTGGGAATGTATTCGAATGCCCAAGCTCATCCTCTTAGTAATTCTGAAAAGATAGTATCACAACAGTATAGATTTTTGGTTTCTTTCTACCATTAGGCTGCTCGCTGGTTACTAAAAGAGGAAAGACATTATTTTCTATTGTTTTGCTGAACAGGAACTGACAGGAAAAATAAACAGACAGTTAATGCAAAATGAATGTAATTAAGAAATAAAATATATGTACAATTATGCAACCACATACAATGTGTAAGTAACGAAAAACCATATTGAACTGTGACACAAGTTCATTTATTCTTCCTCTTGTGGTACATAATTTTGGAGTTAATGTGTATAAGCAATAAGTGTGTTTATTGCAGAAATAATTGTAATCAATGGCTTGAGTGGGCATGTTGATTTTATTAATAACAGCATAAATTAATATTTCCCTTTCAGATCTTATGGCAGTGTATTTAAAGCTATTCATAAAGAATCTGGACAAGTTGTAGCAATTAAGCAAGTTCCTGTTGAATCAGACCTACAGGAGATAATTAAAGAAATTTCTATAATGCAACAATGTGACAGGTATGATCAATTTATAATGCAAATTTTGGCATTTTAAGATTTTTTTTTTTATTAGATAGTGATGTGTTAAAAAAGCAGAGCCTGAAGACGACTTGATCTTTTTTTTAATAAGATGGTGATAAAAATATAGATGCTTTATTTGCTTTTCTATTTTCCTGCTTGCTTGCTATAGATGAATGGATAAAATGAACTGATGAGGGTAGCAGTATGAAAACACAGCTGCTGCCATTTTTCTTGGTTTTATGAAAAGTTTTAATGTTTAGTCCTGGCAAATGCTGTGCATATGATAAAGGGTTATAGAGTTCAAAGGGGCAATTTAGGTCTTTGAGACCAATTTTCTTTTCAGTGCAATAATATAGAATTAAAATACTTGTGCCAAATAGCTGCTTGAACACAGCAAGTTAAGAGAGACTTTACCTTCCTAGGTAATTGATTCTATTTGTATCCATCTTAAATGTACATTTTTACTGATCATTTTTAAAAGCAGGTTCAAAAAAAAGGTAAAATCCCTGCGGATTTTACTCTGCTAGTTGTTGCTGATTATAAGGAGGGAGGGACAGTGTTCATCTCCATTTTAAGGCCATTGAGCCAACGCTGTCCAAATACATTTATTTATTTATTTATTTATTTATTTATTTATTTATTTATTTATTTATTTATTTATTTATTTATTTATT
>JANHFO010005413.1:128963-151566 GCA_032468095.1 Pareas carinatus
AACACTAGCTCCCTCACCTAGGAAATGGAGATGAACACTGCCCTCTAGAGTCAGACACAATTGGACTGGAGGAATCTTTAATCTATGGAAATTCTCAGTCATCCAAGTCATGGTTGTCCCAAAAGTGCTTTTTCAAAAGGAACTAGACTTTGTTTTTCCCTTAAATACTTTTCACTTCTCATCCAAGAAGCTTCTTCAGTCAGAATCCTCTTGAATGAAAAATGAATTGTCTTCAAGGAAAAACAAAGTCTAGTTGCCTTTTAAAAAGCAACTTTGGGACTTATCTTTAATACCACTTTAACGATACATTTATGCAGTACTCTGCAACTTTACTGGTTTGGCATTTTACTAATTAGAGCTTTTATTCCTAATGTCTTCATGATCTCCAACATATCTTAACCTTTATGTTAAGTATGCCACACAAAAGTCTCTATTTGTATTTAACTCTGCCATCTAGAGAGATTTTAGTGGCATCTACATTGTATTCATTAACTCTGAATCTTGAATTACTTTTGAACTCTAGAGTATACTAGTTATAAGGGGTCCAACTTTCTGTATTGTTTATAGGACATCTAGCTTCCACAGTCAGCTCCCTTTCTCCTTATCTAGATATTGCTTTAATTATTTTAGCGCTCAGAATACAGGAAGAATTGTTTCCATTTCCCCCCAGTCTGATTAAACTGTTTCTGTATTCTGTAGACTTGTGTCATGTTTAAACAGTGATGGCTTTTAAATAGTTTATCAACCTTTGAAGTTTACATCAGAATGGATTTTATAGCAAGCAAGCAAACAAAGGAGGGTAATGGAACAAGCTAATTCCAGCTACAAACTGCTCTTTTAGTAATTAAATGCAAATTATAAGTGTAGACATTCTAAGGATGGACAATTTATTTTCCGTTGCAAATCTATTTTTTCCATAGATTCTCAGATTTATAATATTGAAAATATAAAATGTCCCTTAAAAAGAAAAGAAACAAATCCAGAGATTTTCAACATGTAAATAACATGCACTGGCCTGTTTTGTGATATGTGTGTGATGCACTGTGTTACTTTTCCTCAAAAGCACACCTTGTCAGACAGATCTACTTTTTAAGAATAGAGCAAAGTTGAGGAAAATGTTGTAGAACTGAAATTATTCTGCCGTGTGGGAAATTGGGATATGGAACTATAATTTTTACTGGAGTATCAGATTGCATCTGTATTAAGCTCTCATCTGTTTATGCATTCAGAGTTAAATGTTGCCTGCCTTTCACATGCATTTTGATTCCAGGTTGCATATAGGGACCTTATCCTTTTAAGGATCTGTGTGTAAAAAGTGTTTCGAAATCCTTTTTCATTGCTATCCCTTTGTATTTCTATCCCTTTGTATTGCTATCACAATGTGAGTAAAATTACAAAATGAACTTGTAGCTGAACATAGAATGCCTATCTCAGTAACTCATCTTTACTCTTGATCATATGACAATGGTTCCCTTATCTTTCCCTTCCTCGTTGTCAGTATTACTGCACCAATTTAAGTGCACCACACTTTGCATGAATATCCAAAGGTCATCATTTTAAGGGAGTAAACTGTTCATAGATACAGATTTATAGATAACCAAATTACTGGCATAAGATAGAAAAACAAAACATTCTAGTTGAGTTCCATTCCATATCAAAAACAATTTAAACAGAAAACTTGATGTGCTCTTAATGACTGTCTCTTTGTGGGAACACATACTTTCTTAATTTAAGTTTTCTTTTTGATATTTTAAATGCAAGTACTATAACTTATTTCCCCATCCCTGTACTATATCTTTCTGTACGAAAGAGAAACATTGGTCGATATTAGAAGTTTATGTTGAATTTCTTTTCACATGTAGGTAGCCCTTAGATTACAGTGGCAATTGGGACCAGAATTCCTTCACTAAGCAATGCAGTTAGGAAGGATGATGGCACATGATTGCATTGCTTGGTGATGGCTTAGTGATGGCAATCCTGACAGTCCTGCTTGCTGTCCTAACCCCAAACCACATGGACCATTAAATGAGGACTCATATAACTATGTGGGAAGAGATAAGAGTTCCAGGTTAGCAGCCTGGTGAAAACTGCAGATGAGAAATATGGGTGGGTCCCATCTTGGTTTCAATCTCTCTTAATATATATGTATTTTGTGACTTATGTGGCAAAATTTATGCTGAGTCAGGATGTCATAGATCAGTGTTAATTATTATATAGACCAAGCATTATGACAGTGCTATAAAAACAGTAGTTAAGACAAATTTTTCTTACAGATTTCTGAAAGCTAGTACAAGTTTGCTTTGATAGTTTGGTTTGATAGATTGAAGATCATGTTGTAATTTACTGAACCGATAATTATCAAGGATCGAAGGAAATACGTAACTTCAGCATTCTTTAACATTAATTTAGAAGAGTAAAGGATTAATTGGGAGATATAACCTCTAAAGAGAATAAATGTATTATGTCATTTTTGCTTAAATCAGGATATCCTTCTGTATAACTGTAAAGAGTTAGAGCAGGGATGAATCTTTTTACAGATGATGAAGAACGTAGTTGTCAGCTTTCTCTGAAGGTAAATAGTTTATGTGACAAATAAATATTAGAATATTTGAACTGACTTGGGGAAACAATATGACAAACGGTGTAATTTCGACGTGTAAAACATTAATGGATGCTTTTCTTATTTGTGAATATGTAGTTATCACCATTTTCACAATTCTGTTGAGGTTTTACTTGTTGCACTGAACATAGTAGTGGAAGCTTGATCATGAAGTACTTCTTACATGTATTATTGAAATAGTTACTGTCTCGTTTATTTAATTAATTAAAAATATGTGCCCCTCCCAGGCAATATTTATGATTCCCACAAATCCCCCTCCAACATTCCGGAAGCCAGAGCTTTGGTCTGATGAATTCACCGACTTTGTGAAAAAATGCTTAGTGAAGAATCCCGAGCAGAGAGCTACTGCAACCCACCTTCTGCAGGTCAGTACTGTATGCAGCTATTTTTTTCCCCCAAGAAAGCTATAAGCCTGAGAAAATTTGCATGTGTGCTCAGTTAGATGAAATCTCCCTGCTCACCTCCACTGAATTACTTTTTCTCTACTTAACAGCTGACAGAAAATTCTGCAGTGTTTCCACAGCAAGTGAAAAGGATTCACCGTAATCCATTTCTTAAACTGTTTGTTAAGCAAGAAAAGGAAGATCTCTTAGCAAGTGGTTGATTTTTTTTCCAGAAAAGCAGAGCTGAAGAATCCTTTTAATTTGCCCTGAGTTTTCCACTTATATTCAGATGGTTGCTTGTTTTGAACATGTTACATTTGGAGTAATGCTATCTCTGCAGTCATACTGCTCAAAACAGTAACTTTTTCAACATTTTTC
The DNA here is from genome assembly GCA_032468095.1 of Pareas carinatus. NCBI lineage: Eukaryota > Metazoa > Chordata > Lepidosauria > Squamata > Pareidae > Pareas > Pareas carinatus. The sequence goes on from JANHFO010005413.1 coordinate 132,345, forward strand.
ACTTGCCAGAACATTTGAATATGAATTAGCTGATCCTTTTCGTTCTCATTGTTTCTTCTTTTCATCTTTTTCTTGGACTGTGTCACCCTTTCTTTTTAGTTTATATTTTCTATATTGAATAGTAAACTCAAGACATTTGTTTCTGGTGCTAAATTTTTATATGTATATTTTATATAATTATAATCCTTTTAGGGATTTGCTCTAAAGTCTTTTTCTTTTGGGAAAGTCAACAAAAGTGATTTCAAAAGCACCTTCATTATTTTTGTGATTTTGGGGCCCCCCCAGCATAGCACTGGTAAGCAACTATAATGTTATAGGAGGATGTAATTGTTATGTAGAATTGTTATCTATGTAACAATTCTTTGTTATAATGGATGCGTGCATTGAGTGGAAAATCAACAAAAAAAGTTTAGAAAAAGAAAAAAGGGTCTGGACAGTACAGGAACAAAAAAGGCATATTTTAACTGTTGTTAAACTTGAGCAAGTTCATTTTTCCTAATTGATGTCATGGCCCGTAATACACAGCAACATTTGATTGGGCAATCACAAAGTATTAGCTATATGAGAGTATTAGCTATATGATGTTATATCCACAACTGAAAAGAAGCTTGTATCTCTGGGAACTCAAGCACAGTCTTTTGGAAAGATATCAGTGCTATGTGCAGAAAATGAGTGATGATTTTCGGGGTAGGCATCCTGTGAACCTCCAGATGTTGCTGAGCTTCAGTTTCTAATATCCTTCATCACTAATTGTTCCTAGGGATATGTTGTAATAAGGGCCAAATTCACAGTACTGATAGAGAGGATGGTATTTTTTAAACAGGAGTATAAACTGTCTTTAAATAGATCTGTTTTTGTTGTATTTCAGCTGCCCATCCTGATTATTTTAATTTTGCTGCATTTATATTTTATCATTGCCAATAATGCAGTGATTTGTATTCTGTTAAAATATAGGTTTCTCATGCTATAGTGGCTGCTCTGCTATGACTTCTAATTTGCATTGTCAGCTTGTTAAAATGAATTAAAATGATATAAGTGAATGCATTATAAAGTTTATTTTTGTATGTCAAGCTATCTTCTATTTGTTTATTTACCGCTTAATTCACATTTCCTTTGGACAATTATATCCTTAACTGTAAAGCAGTTGTGTTTTGTTGTAACATTCTTCTCATGGTTGCTGTTTACCTAAACAAACAAAAAGGAAAATCCTATTTAGTTGTAAAGCAGTTAAACAGATCTTATGCTCTCTTATTCCAGATTTTAATTGCTGTCCAAAGGGAAATGTTCTCTTATGCTGGTCTGTGAAGTTGATTGGCATGTTGTTCTAACATGTTACTTTATTTATACTGCAAGTACAGATTGTCTGTAGGCTCCATCTTGTATAACTCTATGGGTTTATTTTCTAGCATCCTTTTATCAAAAATGCCAAGCAAGTCTCAATTCTGAGAGATCTGATTACTGAAGCTATGGAAATTAAGACCAAAAAGCACGAAGAACAACAGAGAGAACTGGAAGAAGAGGATGAAAACTCGGTGTGTGAAAATTTAATTAAGTTTTCAAATTACTTTTGGCCTGTTAAATAATCAACATTTGTAAGTAATATAGTTCTGATTGAGAGGGATGCCATCACTTAATTTTTTTCTGAGTTTCCTTCCTCCTTGACAATTCCCCAGTTCAAAAAGCAGTTTGTGGCAAAAATGTTTTCTTGGGTTCTTTTAAATTGATATGTCTGTTTTTTTTGGGTGCAGTATTTGAATAGCACACAAACAACGATTTTCAGTTTGTTTATAAAAAATATTGTTACCAATTTCTTGGTAAATAGCTTCTATGGGACCATCTGATAAAAAGAGTTGAGTGAATGCAAAGATCTAAAGTGTCCTCTCTCTAAGTAGAACTGTGTTTTGCCACATGTAAAATCATACAGTTCTGTTTCCATACTATTCATCTATGTAGCTCAGTAATGATTGGAAGCGGTATTCCAGGACTTCACAGGAATCTTTCATGAAATACTTAGGGAGAAGGTTATATAGCTAGTTCTTGACTTAAAACCACAATTGGTTGCAATTTTAAATAAATTTTATAAATAAATAGGGACCAGAATTTCTGCTGCTAAGCAAGGTGACTGTTAATGTGTCAAACCTGATTTTGCAACCTTTTTGCCATGGTTATTAAGTCAGTCGCTACAATTGTGTAACTGAGTCATGCCGTTGTTAAGTGAATCTGGCTTCCCTTCATTGACTTTTGCTTGTTGGAAACTGGTGGGAAGGTAACAAATGACGATCATCTGATCCAGAATGCTGCAACCATCATAAGTATGTGCTAGTTTCCTAACACCCAAATTTTGATTGCATAACTCTGAGAATGCAGAAACATTTGTAAGTTCAAAGCCTGCTCATAAGACACTTTTTTTTCAGTGCCATTGTAATTTTGAATGATCGCTATATGAATAGTTGCTAATCGAGTGTCTATGGAGATTCTCAATCATCCAGGCCATGGTTGTCCCAATGGTGTTTTTTCAAAAGGCAACTGGACTTTGTTTTTCTTCAAGACATTTCATTAATCGTTAATAATTAATATTTGTTAATAATTGTTAATATTGGCTAATCGAGCATTCCTTCATCTGCTTGAAAAATTTAAGCACATTTGAACTAGAATTTCTAGAAAAAATAATAATAAAAGCATGCAAACTTTTAGTGACTAAATAGACATTCTAATTATTCTGGCACGATTAATTTTTGTGTATGTTCTTTCTCACTTTTATCTTTCATTTTAAAAGAGTATAGTGGTACATTTTTAGGAACATGTCAGAAACAAAGTAGCACTGCCAAATACAAACATCAGGTTGAATATATGTTATGTTTCATGGAATGTATCAACAATTTATATCCGGTGGTTTAACCAAGATGTTTACACTATGTATTTTAGAATGAGATGTTAATTTACGAAGATGTGATTGAAAATACTTGAATTAGAAAATTAATTTTGCTACCTACATATAAAGCACTAACAACCTTCCTTTCTACCTGACGAAGATTTCTCAGTAATATGAAAAGCAGTTTAATTATCAAAGGTGAAAGGTGTGGCATTACGTTGCTCTGCCATGTGCTGAGAAGATAAAAATTCTTATTCTAATCCCACCTACTAGACATGCTACAATAAAGAAAGATAAGACAATGTAACTTTTACAAACTGGTTAGAAAGTTCTTAGAGCTATTTCTGGCTTAAATACTTTGAGACACAGATTTAAGACCATTAAATTAATACTATTTTTCAACCTGTAAATAAAGTTAGGATAGGTTTTCTTACTGTTCCTTGGATTTTATAAAAGCAAGCACCTCTGTTACTAATTAAGGAAGGCTTCTGTGTGTGCCTCAAAGGAGATGCTCTTGATTTTAGGAGTGGATTAATTGAAAATGATTCTTAAAGTCTAAATGTCTAAGTGACTCTTAAAGACACTTAAACATGGCACGGGACCCTGAGCAACTGTCCAATTCAATCTGACAAAGTTGATACGTTCTAAATTCCTTCAACTAATCAATGCCACCTATTGGGATCCTGATAGCATGCCATCTCTGTTGTGGTGACTGCTATCTGGAATGAAGTTCCTTTTAATGTCTGAATGATCTGTTGATGTTTCAAAAGGGCACGGAGATTTTGCTTTTTGCCCAGGCCTTTGGTGAAAATAACCGAAGTCTCCTAGGTTGTTGTGTTTTTTTTTGCTTCCATCCAGTTTGGTATTCTCCCATGTGCCTTTCTCTTTTTCCTTGTTTTTACTCTCCTGTTTTTCATATTTTAAGTCATTTATAAATTGCTCAGGTTCACTGGATGTCGGATTACATATACAATTTAGGATACTTAATTAACTTTAATTATTTACTTAAGCAATTCCTATAAGGCATTTCTGAAGTATAAATGTTTATTAAACTAAAACGGTTATATTACTTTAAAATGATAGTTTTGAAAACTTGAATACTTGTAGTGTTTGTACCTCTCATGATTAAGTATCAGTTTCTCCACTTTTTAAAGCTAAGCTGAATACAATCACAAAAACTTTACAGCTTAGTTTAGGCATGTTATTGAAGTAACTGGTCTGATAAGGATCTGTTCTGGCAAATTGATATAATTTAATACATGTTGTGGTAATTTTATAGATATAAATTACACAAGTTGTGCAAACTGCATACAGAAAGTCACTATCAATGTTAAATGTTAGTTTAAGCATTATTAAACATATTACTAAAAACGTCTTTTATCCATTTTTGAAATGTGATGAAATGTGACATTGGACAGCTGTATTATGGAAATATAAAGAAATTTGTTGCCTTGCAGCCTCCAAAAGCATGTCAAAATATTTGTTTGTATGGATCATTTAAGAAATGAATAATCAAAATTTACTGGATCATATAGATTATTTTTATGTAAATTATCAGAGTATTACTTAAAACACTTCAAGTTAATACATTCAGGCAATACATTTTCAATATATTTGATAAGAAATGAAAAATTACAATAGTCCCATGTTAGTGATTTCTACAACTTTATATCCCCAAATAAGAAACAACTATGCATTATTTTTTTAAAGACAGTGATTTGTATTGAACAACAAGTTTGAAAAATTGAAAATTGCAGTCTACTCAACTGTCTTTGCTGCCCTCTAGTGCATATGTTCTCTCTTAGTTTTCATAATTCCTAAGTTTCAATATATATCTCATACGCTTACTGGTTTTTGGATGAAAATTAAGCTTTTGTTAAACTTGGCAAGAATACACAGATATAGTCAATTTCTCTGAGAATTGCTCGGAAAAGACTTTCTGTGTTCTAATAAAATTTATCTAGTAGAAATGGTACCCTAGAAAGTGAATTGCATTTAACAGTGTAACTTTAAAACTAAAAAATATACAAATAAATTAAAAGAAAAAGCATCATTTAATTGAGAATTAAATACCAGATTTTTCTTAAAGAGCCCCACAAAACAACAAAATTTATTCGGTTTCTATTGCTGTCTCCCAGTCAGTGAATAATAGTAAAACAATTAAAAACAGTTAAAACACAGTATATTTTAAAATATATATTGTGAAAACCAAATTGGATCAAATTGAATGGGTAGAAATGATTTAAAACTAAACAAAAATGAAGCCAGTTTCATTCCATACAGAGAACATTATAATCATAATCCGGGTAATTCCACAGGATAATTTCTGTACCAAAATGGTTTTCTTATATAGCAGAGTTTATGTAGCTGTAGTTAAGCACTCTTTTACGTTTAATAGAAAAGAAGTAATGTTTTTATTTGCCCTTAGAAAGAAATTAGAAGCCAGTGAGGTTTGTGAAAAATAGAGTACTTACCCATTTTAAACTACTCTCAGTCTCTTAGCCCTCTTAAGGCACAGTTTTCTCATAGATTACAATAGTAATAGAGTGCAATATTGTACATGGAAATTACTAAAGACATGGATCTTACTTTCTTGATGAAGGAGTACACCTAGCTTACCAACTGCCTCATTTAGCAATCATTTGGAGTTACAACAGTTGAAATAGTTGTGATTAATCCTCACATTTATGTCTGTTGCCGTGTCTCAGAATAATGTGATTTCGATGCTTCACAAATGGTGCCCATTTATAACCGGTGTGCAGTCCTGTGACTGTCATTTGTGTGCTTCCCAACTGGCTTCTGACAAGCAGAATTATTGCGGTATGTTGAAGCACTATAGTAAGTTGTGGTCATATGTTGTCTTAATGACTGCAGTGATTTACTTAATAACTGAATGGGAAGTGATGTCATATGTACATTGCAGTCATGTAATGTACATGTGCAGCAATAACATTGTTGGCCCCAATTGTGCTTACTAAGCAACGATGACCTGTAATAAAGACTGAGAGATGGTGGTCCTGACTATGCTACTATCTGATTTTCCTGACCAGTGTTTGAACCATGAGTAAGCAAAGTATTACAAAAACCAAGGAAATGTTTTATATGTTTAGACCAGTCCTGGTATCAATTCAACAGCAATAATACAATTTTGCTTGGTTTGAGATTTAGATGGTTACCTGGGGGCATGCAGGTTTCTGCTGCTTTCATCAAATTGAAAGCAGTATTATATTGTCATCACCACCAAACTCCCCCTTTGGGACATGTGTGTGTGATGTCCCAATGCAAGTACAAAGGAAGAGAAGTGTTTATCTTGCAGTGCTGCTTTCATCAGACACTTCAGATGATCTCACTGTGTATGCTTCTGCCTGGATACATTCTTTCTTATGTCTAGACAGTGATTGGGGTCTTCTAACTGTCTGTAAGCATTTCTTAAGAAAACCTGTAAATCAGCTGCCCCCCCTCCCAGTAGATGTTAAAAGATGTAAACAAGATACTAAACAACTGAGAAATCCTCTAGGTCAAGGATGTGCCAGTTCCACCTGGTTGCAATTAAGTACCCTTTTATTCTTTGACTGTCATGTTAGGGACTGCACAGTAAAAGGGAACATTTTAAAACATTAAAATGGGAATGAGAATTATTAAATACAAATAGTAATAAAAAGTTTCTTTTAAAAATATATATTTTAGTCCAGTGGTCGCCAAACTTTTGGACCTCGGGGACCACTAAATCCATAATTTTCAATCCTGCAGACCACTAATATGATTTTTTTTTAAAAAGATAAGATACACTTGTAAAATAATGATCATAGAACTTCCATTTTATTAATATAAAAGGCACCTATTTAATATAACAAATTTTAAATAGCTTATTTGATTATAACAAAATCATAAATGCTTGTTTAATCATAACAAAATCTTTAAAAGTTGTTTAATTGTAGCAAGATCATTAAAGTTAGTTTAATTATTACAAAATAATTGAAGAGAGAGAGAATGAGAGACAGAGAGAGAGAAAGAGAGACAGACAGTCAGACACACAAACACACACAGAGGAAACATAGAGCTATACAAAAAATTCAAATAAACTCCAGTTTTCCTGCAGACCACCAAAATTTTCTTGCAGTCCACTGGTGGGCCCTGACCCACAGGTTGGTAACCACTGTAGTCCATATACCTACAGAAAGATAATATTGATTATCCGTCCTTCAAACTGAAATTAACCTGGAGCTTTAAAATGAATTCAATAAATTACAGAAGGGAGGTATGTCTAATATCTTGTAATACATCTCTCATATATATAGAGAGCAGATGGCAAGGTAATCGGAATGAGGAAGATATAAAAGGCTGCAGTTGACCAACAGGACACATCCAGCTCCATTACAGTTTTATCTCTAAATTACTTTAGAGAAACTTTAAGGAAGATTAAAAAATACATAAGATCTGTAGTATACCTTATTATAATTTAATTCTAGTCAGCTCTCAGAACAAATTTGTGCTAAAGTTTTTCTTAAAACTTCTTTTTATGGAGGAAGTATTTTGGATTTTAATCATTTTCCTCATTTCTTGTTGAAATGTAACAATGGAATTGTGCCATTGAATCAAAGTCAAATTATTTATGTAAAGTAAACTATTTATGATAATAATTTGACATATTTAAATAGGACATTTTATAAAAGTATTAAAAGAAGAATTTCTATTCTCTTTAGAAAAGTCCCATAGAAAGAGAGCAATATTATAGCTGTGAATTTTGAAAATGGTCATTAAAACTAGAAAAGAGAAGGAATAGAAAATGTGAATTAAAAACAATTCAGAAGAGAAACAGCAAGTATATAAAATTCATGACATTTTATTCTAGAAAATAATTAATTGAAGGCAGAAAAATTAGCAAAAATAGCAGAAGAAATGTATAGGTATTTGATTTATTAAAAATATGAACCATTTTTTTAACTTCAAATAGCTCGAGTCTGAAATGACAATTGTGAACATCTAAATAATAAAATGATTATTTTATTTTATTGGGAACGGAAACAATTTCTCAACAAATTGACTACGTTCAAGTTATATGAATTCAAATTGATTTCACATTTGAGGGTCAGTGGTTGACAGTCAAAAAGATATGTTCTTTTAAGGTAGCTTCTTGAATTAGAATTTCAAGATTACATGCAACTAACATTATATTATAAATAAACTTGCAATATTTTTCATGGATACATCTATTCATTAAAAAATTATATTTTGTCAGTGAAAATATTTTGTACAGTTCTGATCCAATGTTTTAAATTATGTTAATTAAATAGCTATAAATATGAATGAAGTAAAATGTTCTTGATACTTCTTTATTGTGAAAAATGAGGTATTTTAGCTCATAAGTATGTATGTACACACAGATAGACAGACATCACATCTCTGTATAAAATGAAATTTAACTGCTTTATAAGTACATCATGCATACAATTGCAGTTCTAGTTGTCCATTTTAACACAAGAAGAATTCATGTGATATTTGGTTTATCTTTTTATTTAAAAAAGCAATACTTTTATGGCTCCCTTTAAGGTACTTGAATTATATATTGGATTGAATCCAGTTGAAACTTTGCATAGAAAAATCTTCTGCTCATGTGAAGTAAAGAATCCAGCTTTTGCTTCTCTAGCTTGCTTATTATGAAGTACTCCAATCAACGCAATACTCTGTTCCCGGTGCTCGGAAGCAACTCTTTGGAAGCAGTCAATTGTATTATGTAGGTGGAGTTCCTTGAAATAAATATGTATTCTTACATAGATATGCTTACTGCCCCTGCAAAGTTATCACTGAATATAATCCAATGTATGAAAATAAAACCATATTTTATTAGGATAGGGGAAAAGAAAAAGAAGCAGCGCTTATGTTGAAAAACAGTGTTGAAGAGGGGAAAAAATCTGTAAAAGAACAACACCGTTCTATTTTTAAGCAGGATTTGTCTTATACTCATAAATGATCATTTAAAATATTCTACGGGTATCATCTGACATAGTATTTCCTAAGATGATTCCTCCCTGCCTCCAAGAACTGAAGGATATTTCTCATGATGGAATACATGGCATTCATTAGAGATATTTTGATTCTTTTGTATTAGTTATTGAAACACTTGCAACATTTTGCAAACATTTTGCAAACTTACTGATGTCAGAAGAGGTTTTGGAAGCATACTTGGTTGATCTCATTTGGCCCCCAAATCAAACTGAAGTCAAGAATTTTCTTTTTATTTGAGTCATCTAAAATTAGATACTTAATTAAAAGGTTTTATACAAGGAACTCTTCTAGATTCTGATGTTTTTTGTGAACAGTGCAATGTTCCTTGTAAAAGCACTTAAGGCATAGAACAGCATGTTAGTCCTTAAGTAGCTTGAATTTTGTGCACATCCTCTACATCTGACTTCAGGCAGAGAGTAGGATTTCCTAATAATGTTTTCAAATGCTTTTATTCCATATGGATTTTATGATTCATGATCTGGATTATCATCAATTCTCTGTTTTACATTCCTGGCACGTTACTGCCACTGATTGGAAATGCTTTTGTATTCTTAGCTGGAATTAACTCTGTTCTACAGTCCTGAAGCATCTGCTCAGCAGATACTTTTTTTTTAACAAAACATCAGCAGGTTTTCTTCTTGCCCCTTTTATCATGACTTTAACAAACGCTTTGTATACAAATGAGAGAAGTTGGCCTTGCCAGTAGAGATGAATTTTTGAAAAAAAAAACAGTTTTAGATTTACTGAGTGCTTATCTACCGTAATTTTATGGCTATTCCATAGCAAGAGAGAGAGAAAGAAAGAAAGAAAGAAAGAAAGAAAGAGAGAGAGAGAGAGAGAGAGAGTGAGAGAGAGAGAGAGAGAGAGAGAGAGAGAGAGAGAGAGAGAGAGAGAGAGAGAGAGAGAGAGAGAGAGGTTCGTTTTAGGGTGGGTTTCCAAGAGCTTGTCACTGCCTTTTCTTTTTTAGTTTTTCTCATAGTGTATTTTTAATTGACTGTCATTTTTTTCAAAAATATTTATTTTTGAACTATGGAGGTCACGGAGCCTCAAGAAAAGTAAATTTAGAATGAGGAGGGGTGCTGAGCAGGGACTTTATGTCCACCATCAAATGTTTGCTTTGAGGGGGAGGCATGGCTCTCACTTGCTTTTTACCTTACGCACACATAAGTGCAATAAGCAAACAGAACATATTCTTAACAATAATAGAATGCTCCAAGCTCTCATGAGAAGTTTCGTTTCCACTGTTAATTCATAAGGAATGGAATTGGAATTTTAGAGAGAAGAAGCACGTGTGAGTATTGACACAAAAGAGTGTAAGAGAAAGGAAGCAAGGAACAAATGACAAAGGAATGGAAGTTGCCTAAAGTCTACACACTTGCCTCCAAAGAATGTTGTTTTCATGTATCAATCATTTCTGGAGTTAATTTGAATTCAGTTAGCCTTTCCCAGTGGAACTTTTCAGATAATTGCATGACCATCCTAAAGACATTCTTTTGACATAAGAGCTTTGATATAATCATTTTACATACGTGTTCATATGTTTGTATATATATTGTCAGTATGAGCAATTCTATATTTATAGTTTTTCTTATCGTCTTTTGGGCAAAGTATTTCTGCATCTTTTTTATCTTCCCCTCCTATTAATAGGTAACTAAGTTATAATATTGTTAAAAATAATCATTCATTTGGGGAGGATCGTTGCACTTAATATGGAATGTGGCTCCTATTTCAACTGTCTAGTCATCGCCCTGTTTTAATCAGTTGTAAAGCAATTACATGCCTGAAGCTCATATGGAGCTGATTAGATGAAGGAGGAGAGAACTGATGCTCTACTGATCAAAGGTGTGGATACTTGGACATAAACAAATGGGTACTGATTTCCACAATAGAATGTGGAATTCCTTGCGGCCAAAGCATTTATAAAGGGAGTATTCGCTCTTATCCACTGAAAAGTTGCTTTGTGAGAAATCTTCAGGTTGTTTGGTTAAAAGCTTACAATCAAACAAAACCTGTGTTTTTATACAGCTAAATACTGGGTTGTACATCTCAGAACAAAGAATGCAGATCATGCCTGGAAGAAAGGAGACTCCCTTCTTGGAAAGCAGCCAATGGAAAAAGCAGGTTGAGGGTTTTTTGGGGGGTAATTAGCACTTTATGGAATCTCAGTGTACTACTGGAGCAAATATGTTTACTTCAATGTGATAATGTACAAGAAAAGGCGATCTTATCTTAACAGAATTGTCCTTTCGGGCATCTTAGTAATAGAATTGAAGAACTCAGACACTATGCTGTTGAAATACACACTGAAGATTTGTTTAGTATATGCTAATAAAACATAAATGTATCGAGTGGAAATTTCACGAATAGTCGTATTCTAATCAAAGAGCAACAGTCACTTTAATTTAGGACTCAGGGTAAAAACTTCTGTAATTTCAAATTTCCACCATTTCCTTCCTCTTTAAAAGGTAACGGTTCCCCCCGCACATGCACGCTAGTCGTACTCAATTCCAGGGGTGGTGCTCATCTCTGTTTCTAAGCCGAAGAACCAGGGCGGTCCAAAGACGTCCCCATGGTCATGTGGCCAGCATGACTAGATGCCAAGGGCACAGGGAGCGCTGTTACCTTCCCACCGAAGTGGTCCCTATTTTTCCACTTGCATTTTTACATGCCTTCGAACTGCTTGGTTGGAAGAACCTAGGGCGAGTAATGGGATCTCACTCCATTTACACGGCACTAGGGATTTGAACTGTCAACCTTCTGATTAACAAGCTCAACGTCTTTATACACTGAGTCACCGTGCCTCTATCAGTGATGGCGAACCTTTTAGAGACCGAGTGCCCAAACTGAAACCCCAAAACCAATTATTTATCATAAAGTGCCAACACGGCAACACACGCACCCCTCCCTGTGGCCATCGATGAATACCCACCCCCGTGCACGAGCTCACTGCAGCTCTGTTGACAGCCTATCCTACCTTGCGGCCCACCTCAAACCTAGCTCCTCTCCTCTCTCACCTTCGACACAGACTCCGTGCCACATTTGAGCCACCCGCCTTACCTCAGACAGGGGAGGGAAGAAGTGCTCCCATTGAGCTTCTGGGCAGAGGGGTGAGTGATGTCAGAAATGTTCTCAGGCACATGTGTAGAAGCGAAGAGGTGCCCCGCATACCTCTGGCTTTCTAGTAATAAACCTGTGCTGGGGCAACGACGCTTGTGCTCACAGAGAGGGCTCTGAGTGCCACCTTTGGCACCCGTGCCATAGGTTCGCCACCACTGCCTTATATCCTTCCTCTTTATTACCAAAAAAGAATAAGAAGGGGCAGAGGCTCTAAATTATTTTATTATGTGAAAATATAAAAAGTTTTGAGAAAGCACAGTATGCTCACCATTGCCTTGGGATTTAAATGGCTGGATGGATCATAATTTTTCCAATTCAGTTGTATCCACACAATTCTGGTTAGCTTAAAACAGAAAACATTTTTTTAAAATTTTCTTTATCAGTTTGGATCATACCAGCAGTGACCAGCTTAGCAATATTTGGAAAATTAAATCATAGTTCTAATCATATATAATTCTATAGAGATATTTTTAACTTTTAGAATTCCAGTCTGAGAGTATATCTTATATTGGCATAAGTAAAATTTTACGTTAAACAAGACATAGGACCCTATAGCAGTGATGGCAAACCTATGGCACGTGTGCCGCAATGGGCATGCAGAACCTCTCTGCTGGCATGTGAGCCAAGTTGCCCCAGCATCGCCCCAGAGCTGAGCATGCTCAGAAAGGAGTAGCTGAGCAGGGCGATGACATCACGTAGCCACGAACATGCTCAGAAAGAGTGTAGCAGCGCCAGGTAATGATGTCACTAGCCATGACTCATTAGTCGCAACTCATCTGGTGTCACTGCTCTATAGCCACACAGCATTTCACAAAACTAACATCCTTAAATCTTTTCCACTGAGAAAAAACTGAGATTAAAAGCAGTTAAAATTAGCCTGTTTGCTGAGGTACCTCTCACAAAATATTGATCGTATATACAACTACTTTAATATTCCTTGCCTTTTTACTAGTAACAAGGTAGTTCACATTTACTTAGTATAATTTAAGTAATACTCCATAAAAATTTTGCCATATAAGGAAGTGGTTTTGGTAAGAGATATAGAGATAATTTAACCCACACACTAACAACAATTTGGCCTAAATGTGACTTTGAAATTCATAGCTAGCATGTCAGTACATCACCTTGAAATTAATTGGAAGCAGGCCAGTCAAAATTACCTTCTAAATACCAAGGGTATTGCATAATGTAAATATACTGTATGTTAATTGCGCATATAATTTTAAGTATCTGTTATATTGTATTAAAGAGCAGTTGTGTGTACTTCAACATGGTATAAACTGCTATATTTTCGAATACTATACTACCTTGTTTCCCCGAAAGTAAGACATCCTCTGAAAATTAAACCTACTTACAGTTTTGCCTCTCACTAAAATATAAGGCATCCCCCGAAAATAAGACCTCCTGATAATAAGGCCTCGGACTTCCGGTTCTGGGCGGCCTCGGTGGAATAATAAGACATCCCCTGAAAATAAGACCTAGAGCATCTTTGGGTGCAAAAATTAATATAAGACAGTGTCTTATTTTGGGGGAAACACTGTATATATTGTAGCTGCATGAATGATTTTTTCCCCTATCCAGTGGATTTAGGAAGGCTTTAATCAGCTTGCTAATGAAGACCATACTGCAGATTTTTCCACTGCCAATATCAATAAGAAATCAATGATACATTTCCTGTAGGTCATCAAATAGGAGGAGATGATATATGGTTGTTTGGGTTTTGAAGGCCACACGTTCTGCAACTAAGGCTTGCATACAACATACAGGCTCTGAACTCGACAGCCATGCTCTTAATTCTTTGTCACTTGCCTTTATGTATGTCTCATTTGACTGTTCATATCTGTGGTGTCTTACAAAGAATGCTCTTCTTGTATGTAAATTGTAGGCATAGGAATTTTGAACTTAAATCAAGCTGAACCATTTGCTAGAGCAGCTTTAAAAAAGGTTGCATTGTTCTTATGTAAGATATAAAGTTGAATTTATGAACTGCCTCCTACAAATAAAGAGGCTCCTTCTATCCATGCTGATTCTGATCCAATCAGTATTTCATCGGCAGAACAGAAAGTGATATAACGTTCCGATACGTCTGTTGCTGTTCTGTATTCTTCCCCCATTGCTCTGGAAAACTGTGTATCTTGCAGAACATCATTGGAGGCATCAGTCAGAACTGCAGAAAAAAACCAAGTAATCAAATGACATCTTTCCAACTGCTGCAATACTGTGTCTCCAACTGAACTCCATCAGTGGAAGAAACACTCCGACTGTTGAAAGGAAACCAAGAATCAATCTGGCGGTTGGGTTGAACTGGGTTGAACTAAGCTAAAATGCAGTTACTTAGTTTGTGACTCAGTATATTGTAGGCATCCAGGGACTGTGATCTGTTGGTGCTTCATTGTTGCGCAAACCGAGCAGCTGAGTTAATTTCATAATCACAGATTTATCGATGATGTATAAGATGTGAAAACATAATTGTGGAAATAATCAAATAAATAATAGTCACTACTTCCTTAGCAATACTTTTACAGATACTTTTGGGAGGGGCTGCATTTATTATCCATTAAAATGCACGAATATGATTACAAATTACATGAAAAAACAATTTCATTGCGTAACTGTATAATCTGAATTTCCTTAAGCTTAATAAAACAGCTTCAGTCTCATAAAAATCTGCCTGAGCTTTGTCCCAGTTAAATGAAGAATCAAATATCTGCTTGTACAATAAATATCTCAATACATTCATAGCCATTTCAATCTTTCATCTTGATGCCTGTTTTTGATGAGACTGTGAATAAAGGATCATAGTGTGAAAGGATGGTGCATTACCATAAATCAAGTTTTGTGAAAGACCTTTCTGTTCACATGGCCTGCAGTTTGTAATTACCATGGTAATCTACTTTGAAATATCAACCCTTAGACACATCAAAGGGACACAGCAACAGACTACTCAACTTACTCACCACCTAAAGGTTAATTTGTGTACAACGTGGTTTTCATAGTCAAAGTAATATTTACTAAGGTAATAGAAATCAGTTTCATATTAACTTGAAATGGTGGGGAAAAAACTCATTCATACATACATAAATACCACATATATTGTTCATGGTCAGATAAAAATATAATGAATGTTTTTACTGCTGCCGCTAGACAGTTTGGCTTGTCAGAGAAAACTATAATTATATTTTTGCTATTTTTTTCAAGCGTAAGTTTAAAAAATAAAATCAAAATCCAACAAATAATGAGTAGCCAAAAAATGCAGTAATTCTTTCATTTCCAAAATTTCACATCAAGGACACAATTTTCGAACACATCTTTCAGTACTTTGTTCAAATAATACTGGTGAGTTATTAACAAACATGCATTTTGAACACCGAAGTCTATTCATGCTGATTGGCAGACCCTATAAATAAGTATTTATTTAATTAGTAAGCCATTTGGGATCTCTTTTGTTAAATTAATAACCTACTAGGAACTGTCTGAAGAAAAAAACGAGAAAAAAATTATTGCAAGTATTTAAACGATTTGAAAATTGTCTTGAGAAGAAAAATTTAGCAACAGGACAAAATAGTATAATTGTAACAGCGATTTCACAGGATATTCAGTAAATAAAATTAATATAACTGAGAACTAGTTGAGAATTTTACTTCATGCAAAAGTCACACAAATGAGAAATGGAAAGGACATAGAAACAAATGCAGATTTGTTCAGTAATTCATCTTACACAGCTTACCAGCTCATCTCAGTTGGTTAGGTTTCATTACATGTTGTCATTTTGATGCAAAATCCCATAAGATTTTGGTAATTCTTACGATATCCCTAATGAATGAGGGTGGCATTTTTACCTCTCTTGAGGAAGGAACTTTAGGGGAGGCTCGGTGTAAATTAGGTGCACAACCCTAATGCACCCGTTTTAATTAAAGCAGCAAAAACCATGCCATGACAATGAGTATTTTTTGGAGTAATTTTGCATTTCAGGAGGCAAAATTGTGGGCCATATGCACTCTACCCTTGACTTCTATGAATGACTGAATAGCATCCAGTGAGCCTTTGGAGTTATAGGGCTGTTCTACTGGGTCATCTGGATAGTATAGGCAGCTCAAAATTATGAGACACAGGGGAACCTTATACAGCAGTGATGGCGAACCTCTGAGAGACCGAGTGCCCAAACTACAACCCAAAAGTCACTTATTTATCACAAAGTGCCAACTCAGCAACACGCGCAAACACCGCCCCCGTGGCCAACACTCCATGCTGCATTTGAGTCACCCGCCTTACCTCAGAAAGGGGAGGGAGGAAGCGCTTCTATTGGGCTGCTGGGCAGAGGGGCAGGTGATGTCAGAAATGTCCTCAGGTACACTCCATGTATGCACTCCATGGCATAGGGCCCAGTTACTTGCAGGACCGCATTCTACCCAATGATACCTCCCGCCGTCCTGTACGCTCCCACAGAGTGGGCCTCCTCAGGGTGCCGTCAACCAAACAGTGTCCCCTGGTGACCCCAGGGGGAGAGCCTTCTCTGTGGCAGCTCCCACCCTCTGGAATGATCTCCCCTTTACTATTCGATCAATTACCAACCTCCGGACCTTTTAGCAATAGCAATAGCATTTAGACTTTTATACCACTTCACAGTGCTTCGCAACCCTCTCTAAGCAGTTTACAGAATCAGCACATTGTCCCCCAACAATCTGGGCCCTCATTTTACCCACTTCGGAAAGATGGAAGGCAGAATCAACCTTGAGCCGGTCAGGATTGAACTCCAGGCTGCATTCTAACCACCGCATGGCTTTTAGAGGGTCTGGGGACCATGCAAGACCACACTCCATTCTCGTGAGGCCTCCACAGCTTCCAAAAATTGCACAAGAGTTGGGCTTGTTTCTGAGAATAGTTCTCAGGGGTTTGGGAACACTGGCGTGTCACCCAAAACATTGTGGCATATAACCTTTGGCACATGAGTTAGCATAGGGCCTTGTTACTTGAAGGACTTGAAGTTACTTGAAGGACTGCCTTCTCCCATAGTTTCAACCCAGCTGATCCAGTCAATAGACATTGTCATCTATTGAGACCCTGGAAGTGTGCCTTCTCTGTAGCTGTGCCTGTCCTCAGAAATGAGATCCACGAACTGAGATTTGAAAGCCCCTCTCTCCATCCTAGTGCTTCAAAGGGCCTTGAAGGCCCAGGCATTAAGAGAGGTGACTGTAACCTGGTTTTAATTGTGTGGGTTGTTTTCCTTTGTTCTGGTTTGGTTTTGTAATTCTTGTTGTCTCACCCCTTCATTTTTGTCTTTTGTTGTTTTTAAAGTTTTAAACAATTTAGACATCTCCCAGGGTGTCAGGCAGGATATAAATTTAATGCATTTTAATTTTTCTTGCTGTTAATGCACAAAAGGCATGCATATGGTAATGTTAGAGCTATAGGGGTGCAATCATGATTTGTTTGTTCCACGGTGATACATTATTTGGAATAAATCTTTAAAGTGTGGTTTTGATGCCTATGACATTTTTTTGAATTGGGAGATTTTGTTGAGAAGGGAGAGCAAACAGAATGCCTGGGTAACAACATTGTATGTGAATGTAAGAGTTAGAACAAATTTAAGAGAGAGGAGCAGAAAAGAGGTTTCAGGTGGGACAGATCCATACCAGTAAAGGTGCAGTATTCTCCAGAAAGGGAAAGAAGAAAAAAAGCACAAATATTTCCTCCTAATATCCCAGATTGGGTCCTTTGGAGGGATATATATTAGCATTCTCGCTTCTTCATTCCTGAAAGTTGATTCCTGGCATTCTTCCTGATTACGATCAAGGATTTTCTCGTTTGGAAATTAATCTGAGAAAAATGAGATTGTCACTGGTGTATCTCACTGTAGTTCTCCTTTGACTGGGGCAGCAGTACGCATTTTTATTCCAGGGAGAGAGAGAGAGCGAAAGAGAAATGAAATATTCTGTGATTTTCATGGTAACATAATCTTTGACTTACAATAGTTTGTTTAGTGACTGTTCAAAGTTATCAATGGTATAAAAAAAGTGACTTATGATCGTTTTTCACATTTATGACCATTCTACCATCCCCATGGTTACAAGATCGAAATTGAAACTGGTTCATATTTAGGACATTTGCAGTGTCCCAGCATCATGTGATCCCCTTTTTTCAACTTTCTCACAAGCAAAGTCAATGGGGAAGCCAGATTCACTTAACAACCAGCTTACTAACTTAACAACTGCAGTGATTCACTTAACAGCTGTGGCAAGAAAAGTCGTAAAATGAGGCAAAACTCACTTAACAAATGTCTCACTTAGCCACAGAAATTTTGGACTCAATTGTGGTCGTAAGTCAAGGACTACCTGTAAGACACCTATGCTTATCAATTAACAAATTCATTTCATTTGCTCAATAGTCAATTTAAGCACTTGCCACTTCTTGTCTGACATCAATCACACATTCAGAAGAATATGTGCTATACACCACAATTCTCTGGACGGGGCAGAATTAGTTCAGATGAAATCCAGCCAAGTTTGAGTTGCTGTTTGACAGCTAACAACCAGCAACATGGGACGCTGTTGTTACTCTGGATGCTCTCCCCAAAGTAATTGTAGTGTGGCTTGGGATTCTTCTGGATTCAGACCTCCTATGTAACCAGTGGGTGAAAACTATTAGGAGTCCCATCTCCCCACAAAGTCATGTAAGTTTGTTTTTATGCATGAAAGCCTCAACGAGATTATTGTACACATGAAGATGGAAAGATTTGGCAATTCTGCATTGGAGGAAGGGTTGGAGAACACGATAGAACTTTGTGAGATGGTCAAATTAATCTGTTTAAATAGCTATGTTTATTGTTGACTGAAAGTCCCTTATGGAATCTTTTTCATGAAACAGAGAAAAATGAATTTATGATGTATGTTTTTCACAATTAGAGAGGATAGATTCTACGCAGAAAGAAGAGAATCACAATGCAACTTTAGAGAAGGGGGTACAGTAAATTTACAATGGTACTATAAGTGCTGTAAAGAAGATTGGAAGCCACACTTTACATCATTCAGCAATGAATTCAAGCTGGAAATTAAGAATTGTGCTCAGATGATCATGGCAAGAAAAACTAGGTAGATAAGATGTTTCAGTCAGTGGGATTCTTTCATGTCTTGGTGCTCATACAAACAGTGCTGAAAGAAAGAAAGAAAGAAAGAAAGAAAGAAAGAAAGAAAGAAAGAGAGAGAGAGAGAGAGAGAGAGAGAGAGAGAG
>JANHFO010005413.1:151666-167407 GCA_032468095.1 Pareas carinatus
AGAAGCGGGTTTCAGGCGTGAGAGGCAGAGCTCGCTCTCTCACGTCCTGTTGCCTCCAGAACCGGAAGTGATCTCCGCTGTACCATCTTTAGATTTCCCACCTGCTTGATAGAGTTAACCCAGGTGCCATCTAACTCCACCTTTGAAAGAGACACAGGTTTATTTGCAACAAACGATTTCATTTGGTGGAGGATACTTTGGTGACTCCAAGGAATCTTTAACATTTGTAAGTTTCCTTCTCTTTGCTTTATCAGAAGAGAGAGAGTTATTCTTAGAGAGCTGCGGCGCTTTGATGAGTCCTTTAGATATTTCTTTCACTCTTTGCTCCTTTATTAGCACACTTTCCCGGAGTGGGAGTTTGACCTTGTCTGCTGCAAAGGCTTTTGTGAGAGTAGAGGGTCTTTGCTCTTGGAAGAAAAAACAGCTATATCTCTTTTCAATGTCTCCAATCCCTATTTTATGGCTGTAAACTGCTCAGATATTGAGATATTGTTTTGTCATAAACCCAGTTGAATTTTCCTATGGTCACCTCTCTGTTCTGATCTTACCTATTATTTTGGGGCTTCGTTTCAACTCCCCTGGAACAGATACCTGGGTTGGTTACTTGTAGTGGTGACTGGCTATCATTTTGCTCTTCCCCAAGAAATGAAGAAAGGCCTAATAGTTGTTGTTTTGCCAGCTTTGTTTGGAGATCCCATTCTAGTCCTTCAAATTTGTTAGAGGTGGGGGGAGAATTTGCTTTAATTACAGTATCTCTTTCATGTGAAGTGCTTCTCCATTCTTGGCTATTTTACAGAGTTTAAAGGAAGGAGATGTCCCGGGGGTTTCTTTTTCCCATAACTATCAGTTCCAGGCAAAATCCGTTATCTGTGTTCTTCACTATCTTCGCTATCATCTCATCCAAATAAAGAAGTAACGGACAGTACAGAGAAAGCCGAACAGCTTAATTCATACTTTGCACCTGTCTTCATGGAAAAAGAAAATCCTTCTCAACTTACCAAAAACAGAATCATAAATGACAGACTAGGAATGAAGATAAAATGCAAAAATAAGATAAGAGAACACCTGTTAGCTCTAGATAGATTCAAATCACTATGTCCTGACAAACTACACCCCAAAATTCTGAAGGAACTGGCAACGTGATTTCAGAAGCTTTGAAACATACCGTTCAGAGTTCTTGGATCACCGTTGAATTACCTGACGACTGGAAAAAAGCTGATGTGGTCCTCATCTCCAAAAAAGATGGGAAAAACCCATCCAGGAAATTACAGATCAATCAGCCCAGACATCAATAACTGGGAAGATCTTGGAAAAGATAATCAAGTAATGAATCTGCAAACACTAGAAGCAAACAAGGTTATAACCAGAAACCAACATGTATTTGTCAAAAACATCATGCAAAACAAATCTTGTTTCATTATTTGAAAAAGTGATCAAATTAGCAAAATGATGTGGACATCATATGCTTAGATTTCAGTAAAGGATTTGATAAAGTAGACCTAATCTTGGCAAGCTAGTAAAATGTGGGATGGGATGGGATAGACAGCACCACCATCAGATGGATTTGTAACTGGCTGACAAATCATACTCAATGTGTAGTCCTCAACAGAATTACATCCACGTGGAGGGAAGAAAGCAGTGGTGGGAGAGGGGCGTGTGAATGCCAATCACAGTGTTGCAATCATGCTCCAATTGTGCGAGTGGGGCTGTGTACACATGCGTGTTGGTGTGCATGTGTGACAGCACACCACTCTTGCGGACCGGTTGACAAGAGGTCATGACCCAGTGGTGGGCCTTGGTCCACAGGTTGAGGACCCCTGATCTAGATGAAGGAATTGAAGGGGAACTCATCAAATTTGCAGGTGACACTAAGCTGGCATGACTAGCCAACAGCCCAGAAGACAAGCTCAAGATCCAGAAAGATCTTGACAGACTTGAATGCTGGGCCCTATCTAACAATATGAAATTCAACGTAGATAAAAGTAAGATTTTACACTTAGGCAATACAAATCAAATGTATAGGAATAGACTAGGTGAAATGTGGCTTAATGCCAGTAACTGTTAACGGGATCTTGGAGTCCTAGTGGACAATCAGTTTAATATGAACCAACTGTGGCAGCAGCTAAAAAACCCAATGGAATCCTAGGCTGCTTTAATAGAGGGATAGAATCAAGATCATGTGAAGTTCTAGTACACCTTTTCAAGCTTTAGTAAGTCCACTCTTGGAATATTGCATCCAATTCTGGTCACCACAATATAAAAAAGATGTTGAGACTTTCCAGAGAAAGAGTGTATAGAAGAGCAACAAAAATGATTTGGGGGCTGGATGCTAAAACGTGAGGAACAGTAACGAATTGAGGATGTCTAGTCAAATGAAAAGAAGGAATGTGGGAGACATGATAGCAATGTTCCAATATTTTAGTGGCTCCTACAATGACAAGGGTGTGTGTCTATTTTCCAGTGCACCAAAAGGCAAGACAAAAACCAATGATTGGAAACTAACCAAGGAGAGAAATAACAGAACTAAGGAGAGATTTTCTAATGGTGAGAGCAATCAACCAATGGATTAGCTTGCCTTCAGAAGTTGTGGATGCTTCCATCACCGGAGTTTTTCAAAAAAAGACTAGACAACCATTTGACTGAAATGGGGTAGGGTCTCCTGTTCAAGCAGAGATTCAATAAGAAGACCTCCAAGGTCCCTTCCAACTCTGTTATTCTATGTTTTATATTTTTTATACATACTTATTCATGACACCCAACAGAATAGGTTGCCTGAGGAATGGGCTTGTCTGGTTATCTGGAAAGAAATGGAACTTTTTGGTTTCAGATGATCAAGGGGTTTTTGAACCTGTGTATTCAGCCTCCTGTGTTTTAAATTCTTGCCCTTTCTGATATGCTAAAGCCTCCTAGGAGGTGACATGTGGTTGGTCTGTGCCGTGGTTAATTCATCTTGTGAGAGATGGTGGCTCTGATCAGCTTTGAATAATATGTTCATCAATGTGTTCTTGAAGAGGCCATCACTGAACACAACGGAGTTGGACAACTTTCATCCAGTCTCTAACCTTTTCTTTAGGAAACAACTTTGGCCTACAACTCTAGAAGTGGGTTATCTGGCCTGCTTGTAGTACTGAAAAAGCTTGTGGTTGTTGATCACATTTAACAGACTCGTTTTGGGGGTAGTACATCCATCATGACCCTCCTTCATGTCTTAGCAGTTTTAATGTCATTGATGATGTACCTTGCTGGACCATACCAGTTAGTTTTGTTATATCTTGTTCAGGATCGCAAGTGCTGCTAAAGCCTAGATTTACCCCAATTCACAATTGGAATTTCTAATGTAGACAGTATTTTGCAAGCCAACTTACCATTGTGCATGCTAATTTCATTTTAAGTGTGTTACCTTTTCAATGTATCCATTTTTCTATAAGGATTTAACAAAGTCTGCTGTTGGTGGACCGAAAAAAGAGAGTAGATGAATTATGTTCATTTTAAATGGTTGATAAAAATAATGCATTTAAGAAGCGGAGGTATTTGTTAAAATAGGACAACGGTTGAAATAAAAGAAATAGTCATACTTTTAGATTAGTAAGCCATTTTGCAGTAGACATAGACTAAGCATTTCGTATCCAGATGTATATACTCTGTTATGCAGCTGAATATGTGCAGAATTGATTTGGTCTATCTGTTCAGTTCAGTTTGTACTAATCTAAAATGATTGGATTGAGACTGATTTTAAAACAGATTTTGCACAGCACAAATTTTTTTACTGAATGATCAAATCAAGTCAGAGGCATATGATTTCATATGGAAACTCTTACTTGAATGTAGATTTATTGATTTGATTATTGATTAAATCAAATTTATTTTGAAACAAATTGATAAAAGGAAATTATTCACAGCCGTATCATATATAATAAAATTTAAATACATGGCTGATCTTTTACTATAGTCATTCAAATTTCAAGGAGCACTACTTCAATTTCAAAGTAGAAGGAAAATCTTAAAAAGGGAATGTATTTCGGGCAGCTTATCTAAAATAGAAGTGTTTTTTTTTTTTTAAATCCAGATCCATTATTGAGGGGTATTAAGAGTGCAGTTCTAAATTTCATTTCTAGAAGTTGAGCTCCATTTAACACAGTGGGATTTATTAAGTTGTTATTTCATGCATTACAGTAACTACTAGTCCTGCACCTTTTACTTTTTTGTTTTTACTTATTTCAACATTGCAATTTCTTTCAAGATTAGGGTTGGTCTTGAAGGCGGTTTCAGATTTTTGTGCATTTTTTTCTTCTGCTTTGTAAAGTGTTAACTTTATGATTGTACATAAATTATTATATGCATGTAAATATACCTTTGGGTTTCTTCCCCTGTGGTTCTAGCTTTACATCTAGCTTACTTTACACTGCTCTGGCATGAAATAGGCAGAATCACTCTGCAGACTTTTTAATGGATCTATCTATATTTCTATAAAGGTTTGGCTATGCAGTCCCATCTCTTGCTTCTGGGTCACTATGCTAACTTACCTTCTGAATCCCTAGAATGCTGTGTTATGCATGGAATGCAGAGTTGAATCTGGCAGTTGAATTTTTTTATGATTTTGATCTTGCAAAAAGTTTGTACAACACTTAATTGTTATTCTTTAGCAAAGTTGTTTGACTTAAGGGGGGGACATATATCTTTCCAATTGTTAAATACCTCTTCCCCTTTGAATTTTTTCTCATAGTGCTATTAAAGAAGAAAACACAGATAATGAGCAAGAGAAAAAAGATGAAAAGGACATTTCTGAAAGAGAGAATAATGAGCTAGAAGCAGTAAGTATTGTGGTAATACATCTTGTCATGTATTAATAATGAGACCTGTACAGACAAAAAAAATATAATTTCTGTCTTGTAATCACATGTTTTTAACAGAAATGATTAAGAAAAAGGACGTAATGCATATAAATAAGGGACCGTGAGAAGTATTTTCTTCATAATTTAGCTTAATATTGAAAAGACACTGCATATCATTTGTTTTAGGATCAAATTAAAATGATACTTAAAAATGAGGAAACAGTGAGGGAGTTCTGGTTTTTGATTCTTTTTTATTCTTATAGGAAGATGGGCATGAGCCTAGTGATAATGAGGATGATGAGGAAGAAGATGATGAAGATGAAGATTTGGAGGTTGTTGAAAGTTCAGATGAATCAGATTCTGATTCCGATGAAAAAGGTAAGCTAGACAGAGAGATAGATATAATGTATTATCATTTTCTGCTTTGACCTATATAGGTATTTTAAAATTAAGACAAACAGTCTGGAGATTATATTTAATATGTGTTTCATGAAGAGTTCATGATTAGATGACATATTATCAATAAATATGGTTGTAAATATTTCAATGAGACATTGGAGGTTTTTTTTAGTAAATTTTCCATGTTTAAGCTAACTATTAATTTACTTTTGGCTTTCAGATTTATAATATAAGCATAAAAATTAAATGTACTTTGAAAAGAATGAACATTCAACTTTAGAATTATATGCTTATTTTTAGGCAGTAGGTGCAATCATGCTTCCTAGATGAAGATTTCTTAGTTGTAAGCATGAACTTTAATTGCAACTTTACTATTAAAAATGTATACTAAAAATAAGTTTTACTGATGAACAAGTAACAAGGAATATTAAGAGAAATCAAGCTTTAATGCATGAACCATCAGTTCTTTCAATTAAAGGGCTATAATATGGATAGCCTTATCTAGGAAAAAGATATGTAAATATATTGGAAATGTTTAATGTAGATATACAAACAGTTTGGGCACCAAACAAACCTGATCAAGGTTCTTGTTTGCTAGTTTTTGAGTGCTGCAATGCATTGCATTCTTGTTATTGTTTTTAATTTCCTTATAGTGAATTATCAAGCAGATTTAGCAAACATTACATGTGAAATTGCCATAAAACAGAAGCTCATTGATGAACTGGAGAATAGCCAACGAAGGCTTCAGACTTTGAAAAGGCAGTATGAAGAAAAGCTAATGATGTTGCAGCATAAAATTCGAGATACACAGCTTGAAAGAGATCAGGTGCTTCAGAATATGGGTAAGACAATTTTCACTCACCAAATAATTGGATTAGGAGAGTATTGATTTTTTTAAAAAAAATATTGCTGAAAACAGCAATGTAATAGGTCTACATAAAAATATCCAATCCTATTGTCAGATATTTGTGAAGATCAGCTCATGAAATAGACATTCCAAGAACTACTGGAACTGACTTCGTTATTAATGTCTTGGAAGCCTCATATAAATTCTCTCTCTCTCCACTCTTATACCAGATAGATGGTATAGGTGGTGCAATCTTGACTTTCTCACTCTTTCCTCCTTTCCCATGATTACTTGGTGTTTATGCAGAAGATAATTCAAGGCCATTTCTGCACTTCTCCACAAGATAGGATAAGTATTCATGATGAGCTACAATCATTGGGAGGGATTGCCACCTCCTTTTGCAGATCTGAGCAATAAGAGACATTCTACCTTAGGGAAGAAATACATTAAACATGTAGCAAAAGCTTGAAGTTTAGTGCTTCAGCAATTGATACGGTCACTCACCTTGCTATTGTATTAAATAAAATAAAAACCCCACAACCCAGATAATTAGGAGCAATTACAGTCATAATCAATATATAGTATACCAAAGAACCAGTAATCACTTTTGGTCTTACAAGTCTGTAACTGACAAACAACTAGCAACATTTGGACTTTTGCCCACAAATGATCCATCATTGCCTCCTCGAATTCTCATGGGCAGATAGAAATGACTTTTAAAAGGCACCCAGTACTGAAAACCAACTCCTTCCTCCTATCTTGCATGATTTCTCCTAACCAGTTTGCACAATCACTATTTCAGTGCATCTCAAATATTTTAATAAGCTTTTGCAGAAAACTATTCTTTCATTTTTTTAGTGGCAACATCAACCCTTAAATCAAATTTACCTTTGTCAATAACAACAATAGTAAAGCTGTTTCTTGTTTGTGGCACAGGTGCTATTTGATATTTGAAGTTTGTTAAATGTATATTGTTTATTATTCTGTCCTGGATCGAGACTTGCTTTTGTGTGACTATGTGTGGTGAATGATGTGCTTTCTCTTATGTTGTATTGGGCTCATATTACTTGACTAGCTGAATAATTATTAATAATGTAAAGATTCTTCACATGAGCTCCAGCTAAAAGTTATTTCACATCAGTGAAAGGCTTGTTGCGATGGTAAACATTATACTAGGGAGAGATGAGGAGAAAATTCTCATGCTTTCCCCCTCCTATGTCTATGGCAGTCAACTGACTATCAAAATGGAAGTCCGTGACACAAGAAGTGTAAAGGTCTCTTGCTGTTTCTTTTCTCCCCTTGTAAAAAAAATCTGGTAAAAAGAAAGCTAGCTAAGGGCATAATTTTCTCGCAAAAATTTAAAAGTGATCCAACTAGCATTGTGGTGTCATTTAAGCCTAGAATGTGTATGGTTGTAACTCATGTACTGAGAAATTCATTAACATTGTTAGGTTCGGTGGAATCCTGCTCAGAAGAAAAAGCAAAGAAGATTAAAGGCGAATATGAAAAGAAGCTTCAGTCCATGAACAAAGAACTGCAGAGGCTTCAGGCAGCCCAGAAAGAGCATGCACGGTTACTTAAAAATCAGTCACAGTATGAAAAGCAACTGAAAAAATTGCAACAGGATGTGTCAGAAATGAAGAAAACAAAGGTATTCCACCTCACCTCACAAACTGTAATATTGTGTGCATCCACCCGAGCGATCGGCTGTGTTACCAGATACCCTGTCTTTCGTTTTGCAACTTGAAACCATTTGAAGGACTTGATCAAAGCTACAATTGTACCCATTGTTCATAAATGAAAATGGCCGCTTACAGAATCAGAATTCATTGGCCCAAGTGTCTGCACACACAAAAAATTTGTCTCCATTATACATGCTTTATACCTACCTACATACAATAAACAAACTGATTACAGTCATAAGATACATTCATAATCATAAAGTACATTCATCATGACATCATGTTATAAAATACAATCATCATATCACAAAACACATTTCATCATGTTATAAAATACAATCATCATATAACAAAACACATTTCATCATGTTACAAAACACATTGCTCATGCCATACGATGCATTTTTGTGATACGGTACATTTTTGTGATAGGTTTAGTACAGTTGTAGGATAATAATAAATCTACAAGTCAAAATGGTGGTACTAAATGAACAACTATTTTGCATTGTAAGATGTAAGTAGCAAGTTAATTGTCATACAATTAAAATAATAGGTAATAGGTTTGTAATCTGAATTTCCACCGACGTTATGGATGCAAATGTTATGATATTGATGCTATAGAGATCTTTGCCTTTGACACAGTGATTCATCCACTTCAGTAATGTGATAAACAGTGATTGAGTTGATTTCTGCCCAGAAATTGTTTGTCTTGCCTAGTATAATAATCAAAAACTGCCAGGAGGTTTTTAGAAGCATTCTAGCACCATGAATGATAGTTGTTGTTTACAGCAAAATGATTTAATGCAAAGGGGTTTCAATGTGATCTGTGAAGAGAAAAACTATTTTAAAGATGGTTAAATAACTTTTACACAGGTTCGCTTGATGAAACAAATGAAAGAAGAACAAGAGAAAGCCAGAATGAATGAATCTAGAAGAAACAGAGAGATTGCACAGCTTAAAAAAGAACAGAGAAAACGAGAGGTGATTAACACATTGGCAAAATGTATCTATTGCATTCTCGTGAGATTAAAGTACCGTATTACATTGATTATTAGATGCACCCTTATTTTTCTAAGTTAAAAATAGAAATAGGTTTTCCTTTAAGTGCAGTGTAGTGAAGGAGGAGACAGAAGAGACCCAAGGGGGTCTCCTCCCAACCTGGGACGGACAGTTGGGGTGCGGGGCTTTCCTGATAGCTCAGCTGTTCAGTGGTGGTGCACTGACCAGCTGAGAGTGGGTGGGGGAAGGAAAGCCTCTCATAGAAAGTTTTAGACAGAACAGGCATTCAGCTTCCCAACAATGGTTTTAAGAGAATGGGGAAGGCCACTCGACCAACGTCTTCCTGGGGTCCCCACCGAACAGTCAAAGACAGCTGCGAGTCTCTAGCAAGCGAAGGGTGGAAGTGGGGCTGTTGCTGTGCTTGCATGGCTCCCAGAGTGGGATGGCCATTGGCCCGGTCCCAGAAAGCCGTTTGAGCGGTAGACTCTTCCTCCTCTGGATTTACCCTGCCCTGCCTTCTGTTTTCATGTTCTGCCAGGTGCCAGCGAGACGCTGGTGTTTCCCGCTCATCCTCTTCGCCTCCTGGCTTTCGCTCGCTGGTCCACACGTCAGCCTTCCGACTTACATAGCCCTCTGATAAATACCATATTACATCTATTATAAGACTAATGTTTTTTCGTATTTTGGTGTCTCTGTATTCATGGTGCATCTTATATTCGATGGTGTCTTAACAGGGCAAAGGGTATGTTCTGAGGCGCTGTACATATTTAACTAAGGTCTCACAAACAGGAGGTGAGGGTGAGCTAACAGCCATTGCTGCAGCTGCTGCCAGGGCCGGCCCAAGAATAAGTGGGTGGAGCCTTGGCAAGTACAAGGTGGGGCCTATTTATTAACCCTGCACTTAGCCTTCAACTGGCTCTGGCTGCTGCATAGTTGGCATAGAATTCAGTTTGATGCTGCATTTAAACGAAAAGTTATTTCTAACTTAGAAAAATAAGGGTGTATCTTATAATCTGTGGCATCCTATAATCGTATTTAAAGCTTGAATTGAAATGGAGCCATAGTATTGGAATTTAGTATCACAGCTGTGGGGAATTTGATTTATCATAAAGCATATCTCGAGAATGATGAAGAAACCGCTTTGATTCTCTAAATGGGAATTTTGTGGAGTTGGGCAAAGAATGTGCCATGGTTTGATTTCCCAAGATTTTTTCTTAGGATTTTTATTTTTAAAAAATTGTTTGTAAGTGATCTGGAATTGAAGGGGATCACACTTATGTTTAGTGCAGGTGGCACTGGATATAAATGTAAGGGACACAGATGATCTCACTCATATTAATTTTTTAAGATATCATTTTATTGAAAATTGTAAACACAAGAATAGGACTAATACCAACTAAAACAGAATGAAAAAGAAAAGAGAAAAAGGAGAAAATGAAAAAAAGTCAAGCGGTACAAAAGGAAAAAAGCAGAAAAGAAAGAAAATAGATATGAAATGGCTTCCTATCTTCTTTATAGTAGTCATAATTATAGTACAATTATAAATTGACTATAATTGTCACATTGTGACTCTCTTCTTTCTATAATCTAGCCTATCTAACCATCGAAACCATAAGTTCATTTTTTTCTTTTTCATACAAAAAGTCCATACCAGTAAATGTAGA
Source organism: Pareas carinatus (assembly GCA_032468095.1). Lineage (NCBI taxonomy): Eukaryota > Metazoa > Chordata > Lepidosauria > Squamata > Pareidae > Pareas > Pareas carinatus. Next base: position 162,090 of record JANHFO010005413.1, read on the forward strand.
TGCACATAGTCCTTGACTAATGTTCACAGTTGACCCCCAAATTAAGATGGCTAAATGAAACATTTTGTTAAGTGAATTTTGCCCCATTTTACAACCTTTCTTGCCACAGTTGTTAAAGGAATCACTGCAGTTGTTAACTTAGCAACACAGTGGTTAAGTGAATCTAGCTTCCTTGTTGTCTTTGCTTGTCAGAAATTCACAAAAGATGATCACCTGACCTCGGGACATGGCCACTGTCATAAATATGAGTCAGTTGTCAGGTGTGTGAATTTTGATCACGGGACTATGGGGATGCTTCAACGGCCATAAGTCCCCCTTTTCCCCCAAATATGTAGGTCTAAGATTGAGAATATCTTGGCGACGTTTCGGCAAGGTCTCACTTGCCATCTTCAGGCTGGTGCTTTTGGCTTCTTGCTAGTCAAAGCGTGAAAATCTACGAATACGCGCGCGCGCACACACACACACACACACACACACACACTCAAAAACATTATGCTAAACAGTATACATTTCTGTAGTTGCAAGGTAGGGAATGGAAGAAGGTGAGAAAACTGAATTAGAGTAATAATATAATTTATTACCTCTTTTTTATTATTATTTAATAAAAAATAGTAAAATAACACATTAACTCTTCAGTTTCTAAGATTGCCCAATCATCAAGCAACTCCATATAATTTACAAGATTAAAAACATCAACATAACAACCCCGCCTTCCAATTTATAAAGAATAGAATCTTACACCATTTATTCCAGCATATTACATTGGAAGGTGCGATGGGGGGGAGGTGTAAGAGGGAGATTTGCAGTGAATTTTCATATGAACAATACATTCCTTCCCAAAGCATTTGGGGAGCTGTGGCCTTTAGAAAGACTTTGTGTGGCTGTTTTGAGAAAAAGACACAGCTTGAAAAATTCCTTGAACATTTGGTGCTGGCCATTCTGGGGAATGTGTCTACTGCTCTTAGGCATGTTTTCCTTGTTTAGTTTAGTTTAGTTTAGTTTATTAATATTTATATCCCGCCCTTCTCCCCAAGACTTGTACTAATTTGTTTTACAAAGTACTCCTTCAAATGCTTTGCAGTGTCATGGTATTCTCAAGGTTAGTGTTTTTATCATCAGCATGTTTTTGAAAGTAATTTTTTTAAAATTTCTTTTTTTTATTTACAGGATGAAGATGAACTCGATTCCCACACCATGGTGAAGACTACATCTGAAAGTGCCGGTACAATGAGGGCCACAAGTACAATGAGTGACAGTGCTCAAACCATGATTGAACATAACAGTACCATGCTAGAATCCGATTTGGGGACCATGGTAATAAACAGTGATGATGATGATGATGAAGATGAAGATGGAACCATGAAAAGTATGTTTCATTTTTCTTTGTAAAAGAAACATAAATGCTTTTTATTTCAACCATGTAAACAGTAAATACTTACTTTAATTCAGTTAAATGTTAAAAATAAGGACAATACATGTCGGCTAATATAATTACCAGTTACATTTATGTGCTTTATGCAAATTGAAATTAATTTGCATATTAAATTCTTAAAATGTGTCCTGGCAACTTTCCAATGGTTTGTTCACTTGAGCTACCAAGACAAAACAATGAACCATAAAAAAAGACACACTGATATGCGGATTGCTTCTGGAAGGCAATTCAAGATCCTTGAATTTCCATATTTGGAGTTTTAATTTCTTTGCATGCTTTATGCTATGTTATGGACACGTATTTTTTCAAATATTAGTGTTTTATTCAAACTGGCAATGCAACAATTTAGTGTAGAATAAATGGAAAAATGACAACGCATGTTAGAATTATAGAATGTATTAAATTAAGGTCATTTTAAATACATAAATACAATGCAATACATCATTCAAATATGATACCATTTTGGATAAATTTAATTACACATATAATCTTATAACCAAAAATTATAGTTGAATAGTGATGTTTTAAAACACTCTTGAATAATATGCTTTTTAGTTGTTTGAGTTGATTTAATTGTCTGCAGGATTCTATTTTTTGTTAAACATGCTGCTTCTCTTCAGTCTACCTTAATATGTAGTATCTTCAGTTATTCATTGAAAATTTCTGATTGAATTTGCTTGACCTTAGATTAAAGGATTACAAGATTTAGGTGCTGAATTAAGCAGTAATTTTTTGTGACATATTTCATTCTTTTGATTAATGTGTGGAACATTAATCTGCGGGAATTCAGGTGGAAATGGAGGGCCCAATTCTCAAAAGTGCAAATTGAAGCAGAATTATCCTATCTGATGGTTATCTTGCCATATGTATGATGAAGCACATATGATAAAATTGCTCCTATATAAACTGTTAGAATAAACCCATTAAGTTTTATATACAATATTAAAATTAGGTAAGGTTTAAAACTTAGCTTTTTCAATACATGCATTTTGTGAAGTGTATAATGGTAGATGGCAAATAGACTCACAACTGTATTAATTCTTCACGGTATGTCAGGAATTTTTATCTTCATCAAAAAGATGATAAAGGTAGTCTTCAACTTAACATCAAATGGTCACTAAACTCCTGTGTAGTCCCCTGACTTGTGCCATTCCCCACCCCAGTGTGTTTTCCCAACTCACACAGCATCTCTTGCATGCTCTGTGGACACTTCTCAATTTATGCTGCCCCTTCTTTGACCAGTATGGCACCTCTGGTGCACCCCTGCACACCCTCACCCTCCTGTGTGCCTTTCTCAACCCACGCAGTATCTCTTGAGCATCTCCACTTACCCTTCCCAATCTATGCCATTCCTCCATGCACTGCCCCTGACCTGTATGGCACCTCAACCGACTAAGCATGTACCAATGACCCCCATGCATGCTTCCTGGCCTCCCCACAAGCTACTCAACCCATACAGCACCTCTTATTCACCCCCATGTACCATTCTTGACCTTCGCTTGCCCATATAACCTCGCTGCCTTATTGATTGATTGATTGATTGTATTTATATTCCGCCCTTCTCCCGAAGGACTCAGGGTGGCTTACAGGCAATTAAAACATGGAATACATATATATTAAAACATAATTAAAAGAATTAAATAGGCCTGAGATTGACATTAAAAAGGGGAGTGATTTCCCACCAAATCTAAAATTAAAGATTTAAAATTAAAAATTTAAGAGCAGGAGGGTATGGTGCGCCTATCATAAGATCGCTTGATGGAATAAATGGGTCTTCAGGTCACGGCGAAAGGTCCGAAGGTCAGTGATCGATCATATAGCAGGGGGGAGGTTATTCCAGAGGGTGGGTGCCGCCACAGAGAAGGCTCTCCCCCTGGGGGTCGCCGGTCGGCCTTCCCCACCCAGCATCAGCCACTTTTCTGTCTTCTTGCTTTGGACTTCTTGGTGGCTTCCTCACCACCTTTCTCTCTGCTGCAAGTTTCCCACAAACAAAGTAAATGGGGAAGTCAGTAGAAATTTGAGTTTGAAATCACTCCTGGTTCCAATGCTTTTTTGCCCGTCTGTGATCATTGTAGACATTACTGTAATTCCACCTTTATACATTTATTAAAAGGGGTTTGTTTGTTTTACAGTATTTTAGTTTGAAGGCAGGAATTCTTAACTCTTAACTCTTGCTATTTTTGCAATAGAAAAAATTTGTTTTATTTCTTCCAAGATGTAACTCTCTGAAAGTTTGACTTTAGTTGGGAATTAATTCTGATAATATATTTTTCTCCAGAATTCAACCAAAGTAGTAATGAGCCAATTCTGAAAATGATTGTGAAACTACGAAAGCCAAACATCATTCTTTAATATGAAACTTAAACATTTTATGAACATTTAATTGTGATTTCATGCACTTCTGTTGTATAAGATTTTATTTTATTTTATTAAAAAAGGAATTTCAAGAATTGGCACTACTTTCTCTTTCTATAGCAAATTTGTGTTTAATCATCAGTGATGGCTTGAAAAATTGCGAATATGCATCTGCTGTTTCTACAAGGATATAAGATAATTTTTCCTTATGAAGCAAAATGTATTTAGAATCACAGTTTTGCCTTTGATACTTTGATATATAATGGGATGTTTTTAAGAATCTTTATTTGAGCCTTAAATAGTCAGATAGGGTATTTTACTTTGGACAATTACACAATGATTAATTTTAAAACCATGCATTATATACCTTTTTATGAAAAATTAATTTAGCATTATTTAGAAGTAAACTTTTTCTTTGGTGATTTGATAAATACATTCAGCTAGTTTTCTTCACCAAAATATGAAAGTATTTTTATTTATTTTTATTTTTTGCAATCTAATCTCTTTTTTTCTTCCTTGCTTCTCTCTTACCCCTAGTGGTCTCCCATCCCAGCAACAAGAAATTACTAGTTTAATTTACTGTCAGGGCAACCATGTGGTGTCACTTAACATCAGTGCATAAATTGGTTATCAATTGCTTAAAGATCACTTATTTGTATACTGCTTTAATTATAACCTGATTTTGTGTGGTTCTGTTCTAATTGTCTTCTACTTGGTTGTACTGTCACTATAACATGTTATCTTAATTTCTAGTTTAAAAAAAAGTATTAATACTTTTAAAATTAGTTAATGATAACTTTCAGCCACCACAATCGCTTTGAGCTCTTCATATTTTAACTATTTTGTTATTTTCAAAACAGGAAATGCTACATCACCACAGGCTCATCGACCTTCATTTATGGACTATTTTGATAAACAGGATTCCAAAAATAAAGCGCATGAAAACTGCAACCAGAATATACATGAATCTTATCACATAACGAAGAATGTTTTCCCTGATAACTGGAAAGTTCCCCAGGATGGTGACTTTGATTTTGTAAGTACTTATGTATAATTTGCTTTCCTATTGTTGATGGATATTAGGTAGATATTGCTGATTTGTTAAACATACAGTAACAGCACATATTCCTATGGAATATTGCTTTCTGTAATAGGAGACTAAAACCTTCCGATAGAAGTAGCCTGGTCTTTCTCTTTGGTTTCCTGTCTCTAAACTGATAATCTCATACATTTGGGACTAAATGTATTTTTTCCCCCATATTCTCTAAAATACAGTTCCTCTGTATGCATGTTTAGAATCAAAAGCTTGTTTCAACCCAAAGATTTTAAAACTTGGAATCGGGAAACAATTTTTGAATTACTATGAAACATTAGAAAGTCCTTGAAACTATTACATGTGCAGAAAACAGAAGAAAGATATTTGGAGATCCCTTTCCCTCAGAACCTTCATTGTAATTATCTTACTTTATCCTCTAATTTTTTTAGGACTTCTGGAGAAGTATGGTAGTTTTACTGCATAATAAATTGTCAT
>JANHFO010005413.1:176062-190566 GCA_032468095.1 Pareas carinatus
TTGGTCACCTAATGAGAAGAGAGGACTCCTTAGAAAAGGCTGTGATGCTGGGAAAGATGGGAGGCCAAAGGAGAAGGTGTCAGCAGAGAATCAGATGGCTGGATGGTGTCATCACTGCAACAGGCATGTGTTTGGGCAGACTGCGGGAGGTTGTGAGGGACAGAGAGGCCTGGCGGGCTATTGACCATGGAGTTGCAAAGAGTCAGACATGACTTAGAGACTGAACAACAAGAACAAGAATAACATAGTTCAGCAGCCACCCCAGGTATCAGTGTTAGATTATTGTAATTCCAACTAATGGGAGAGTGGGCCCAACCCAGCACTTATTAGTCATGCCGTTGTGTTTTGGCCCCTTGACCCTGTCTAGAACTAATCCTTAGCAGTGGGAAAATACAGCTTGCCCCATGTGCCTGCAGGATGTCCAAGTGAATCCTGTGCTCAGGTACCTGGAGATCATGAACGGAAACTGATATGCAGTGGCAGAAATGGGAGTTCTAGAATGAAGTGGAGAAGAGTGCTCCCTCCACTTCTGCCCCACAGTGCAACCCTACCCATGCCTATCAGCTGTTGTTTAGACCAGAGGTCTCCAACCTGGGTCCCTTTAAGGCCTATGGACTTCAACTCCTAGGATCCCTCAGCCAGCCATGTTGGCTGGGGAATTCTGGGAGTTGAAGTTCACAAGCCTTAAAGGGACTCAGGTTGGAGACCTTTTGTTTAGACTGGTTTCCAACACAGATTTTATTTTTCTAAAATCCACTGAGAGGCTCCTTTCAGACAGTTGTTAATCTGGAATATTTCAGAATAGTGCTAAATCCATGTCCAAAGGGAGACAGACCTGTGCAAAGCCATCTGTCAAAACATGCCTCTCCCGTTAAGGAAATTAATGGGCGGATAATCTTCTGTCAGCTTGTCATGTGATGCCTCGATTTACAACAGCAGTGACCTACAACCAAAATTCTGGGCTGCATTGTGGTTGTACGTTGAGGGCTCCCAGTCCCCCCCCCCTTTCCAATTCTTTATGCATATAAATTTACATATGTATAATAATGTTTAAAATACACCCTCCCACGAAAGAAAGAAAGAAAAAGTGCATGCGGAAAAGACTTCACGGGGGGGGGGGACGGAGAAAGCAGGGAAGGAGAAGTGACTAAGCAGGTCAAAGGTGGAATTTGAGGCGGTCTGACATAATAGGAAAAACTATTGTGCCTCACAGACACTTCATCTGCAAGCCAAGGTTAGGATTTTTAGTCAGTCGAGATTGTTCTATCTTCTTGTCTTGTTGGATATTGTCCAGGCATAATACATATTTTCAATGTATTTTAAGATAGTTCTAGTTTCCTGTAGGAGTCCTGGCCGTGACAATAATCAGTTATAGCAGCTGTCTAAATCGGGATGTCTTAATCCACATTTCCTATAATTCTCAATTAGCCTGGTTAATGACAGTTGTAGCTTAATATACTGGGGAAAGGACTCAGTTAAACTATAGTTATCCCCGTTCTGACTAAGCTCAATTAAAAAAAACAAGAATTTAAAGAACATTGCTTAAAAAGTTATGAAGATTTAAGGATTTTTTCCTTGTGCATTTTTGTGGCTTTTTTGTTGTTTTACAATTGTCAGAACCTTTCTGAATATATTAATTAAAAGATCTAGAATGAAAAGCTTTCCCCCCTAGAGGTGAAATCCATTTTTCAGTGTCTATAAATTGACGTAGAAAACCATTTTGACGTAGACACCAGACTAGAAACAGAGAGGCAGCCAGTCAGCCCTAGGAAAGAGGCAATCACAAAGTACTTCCAAAACCTTGCCAAGAAAACTGCGGGGACTTGTCTCGAAGGCACCAAAACAAAATAAAAACTCAATAACCCCAAATTGACATAACATTTTCTTAAACTCTCCGTTTTATTTTGCCAAACTTTTCAGAATTGCTGTTGTGATAGAGCACACATCTTACAGCACAGTTTTTGTCTTTTTATTTCTTTACTTGTGATGAGGTTATTAAAGCAAAAATGCCTGATTAGGTAATTTTTCTTTTTGGCTGTTACGATTGGAGGAGGACATTTTTATAGAAACATATGTTACATTTAACACATAGTTGGTAACCTAAGATCCTCTATATAAAACATCAAAAGAGGTTTTTACTTCAAATGCTCTGATTTTCACACATAAGCTTGTTTGAAGTTGTTGATCATCCATGCCTACTCAAGCAGAATGTGATGCCTTACAAAGTGCTTATTTGCATAACTTTTTCTAATTGAAAAACAAACTTAATTTCCGAGTTACCAAGGATGAGAAATATGTTCCTTTTTAGATAGTGTATTTTGTTGGGTTAATAAATAATTTCTCTCTGTCCCTTTTTACTAATACTCTGCACCAACTTCAGTTGAAGGTTTTCTTAATCCGAACAATTGAAATATATGTTATAGTTATCATTTCAGAATGCTTGCTTTCATTGCTAGTATTTCAATTCTTTAAACAAAATTATACAGAACTTGTTTATTCTCAATCTGTCAGTACTTAAGAAGGCCATTTTCCTGGGCATACCAGCTTCCAAGTCAACTCAGGAAATTCATGTGGTATTGCTACTTGAAGGCAGTGCTTTTGTTAGCACTAAGGTTAAAACAATTTTGGTTGTTTTTTTAAAAACAATTTTGGCTGTTTGACTTAAAGTTTGGGCATTTAAATATTGTGCAAAATGTCTCAACCAAGCAAATAAACTGAGGAAGAAATGAGTAAAAACCAAGCAAAAACTGAGGGCCCTTTTTGGTGTATTGTTTAAGATGCTGGACTAGAACTGGGATATTGTAAGTTGTAGTCTTGCCTTAGGCATAAAAGTCACTGGGTGACTTTGGGCCACTCACACTCAGCCCAACCCACCTCATGGATTGCTGTGTGTAAAGTAGGAAGAAGGATATTATATACGTTTGCTGCCTTGAGTTACTAATAAAGTAATAAAAGTGGAATACAAATCTAAAAAAGGCCACCAATATTTATTTTATTTATTTATTTGTTTAGACTTCTATACCGCTCTTCTCCCGAAGGACTCAATGAAATAAAATGAAAACCTGATATTCTCATCTATTTGTGCCACTATTGAATCCATTGCAAAGTTTTTCATGAAGTATATTTCTACAGAGTATATAATTTCTACAGAAAGGGTATTGAAATGGCAAAATACTGCTAGCATTTTGCATAATTGACAGTAAATCAGTGAATTAATATCTTTGTACAGAATTGAAAGATTTTACCAGAACATAAAAAGTGCAATATATTTAATAAGATTCTTAATTTTTTTAAATAATATGACTGATTCCATCATCTTCTTCCATAATGTTCATGTCAAATATATTTACAAATACAACTACACCCCAAATTTATACTTATTCTTCCTTGCAAATGTAAAGATATTTTAACGTGATACATTAGCTTTCTAATCAAGAACCAGATGGTTTACTTTTAAACCAGCGTATAGAGTCTGTATGTATATTTGTAATGAAACATTGCCTTAAAATAGTCAACCAGGTATTGATAAAAACAAATTTTGGGGGGTAGTTTGCTAGTTTATGAAAAATCCACACACTTTGTACGTTAATCAACTTGAGTGCTTGCAAGAATTCACCACCAGCACCAGCACCAGCATAATATTGTATTCTTTGACAGTTAATTAACTGCTATTAGTGTTGAATAATCACTTGCCAAAAATATCCCTTTCAAATCTGCCAAGCTGATTACAGTTAGAAAAAAGAAGCTAATCATATGACATTTGCAACATTCATTAAAATATCATTACATTCTCCTTTTCTGTCGTATTTTTGAATATATTATGTAAGCAGATCTTTTTTAAAAAAAAGCACCTTTAAACATTTAAAGATCTTTTAGCATATTGAGAAAGTAGAGTTGCTTTAAAATTAGTTCTACATACTACCCTGTTTCCATGAAAGTAAGATATCCTCTGAAAATAAGACCTACTTACAGTTTTGCCTCTCACTGAAATATAAGGCATCCCCCCGAAAATAAGACCTCCCCAATAATAAGGCCTTGGACTTCCAATTCTGGGCGACCTCGGTGGAATAATAAGACATCCCCTGAAAATAAGGCCTTGCACATCTTTGGGTGCCAAAATTAATATAAGACAGTGTCTTATTTTTGAGGAAACACGGTAGGAGACGGGAATAGTAAGTTATACATTTGCATATGCTTGCACTCATGCAATGCTGATCTTGGTCTTAAAATTGTCCCTTCCCCCTGATAATGGAATCAGAATCAGAATTTATTTTGCCATGTGTGTCAGGACACACAAGGAATTTATCTTCAGTGATCTTGCTCAATATCTACGTACAACTTTAATTACAACAAAGATACAATCAAAGATACATTTCACTGACATGATCATTTGTATATATATTTATATATATAGGCATAATCATGATCATTTGTATATATAGGCATAGTCATTGCATGCATTAACAAATGCCAATGAAACATAGGCACTAAACTCACAATCGATACAAAAGCTATGAGTGGCGCAAAGAGCCATGGAAAGAAACATGCTTGGCATTATAAGACAAGATAGCAAGAGTTGCACATGGATTAGAGAACAAATGAAAATATACGATATCATCAAGGGAGTAAAATAATTGAAATGGAAAGGGGCTGCTCACATAGCAAGAAGAATGGTAGGTGGACGAGGGCAGTCATAGAATGGATCCCAATTGAGAAAAAGCATCCACAAAAGAGATATAAAACAAGATGGATCAACAACATCAGTAAGCATTAGGGGCTCAATTTGCAAAAGAAAGTTCAGTACTATAGATTGGAAACATGCAGAAGAGGCCTTTGTCCTGCAGTGGATAGACAATGGCTAAAATGATGATGACAATGACTATTGCAGTCATTCTAATATAGTGCTTATAGTGCTTAATATAGTGCTTATAGTGCTGTACTTGCACCTAGGAAACTCATGTTTAGATTCTGTTCTACTAAGAAAATGGCTGAGTGTTTTTTGTAATTGTTCTCTCACCACCCAGTTAACCTCATGGAAGAAAGTTAGCATGCTGTTTATGTTGCCTTGAGCCCCATGGAAAAGCATCAAGCTAAAAAGTTAAAGATGGCTTTAGAATAGGCCAATGAACATGAGACATTGCTGATTTATTGAGAAAACAAAGAATAGCAAAAAGTTGATACTTCATTGATTACAGAAGATCATTTGATTGTGTGGATTACATCAAGCTTGGAATGTGCTTAGAAAAATGGGAATCCTAGAACATCTTGTCTTCATGCTAAACCTGTACATTAACTAGAAAGCCACAGAACTGATCGAACATGGTAAAACTCTGCTTTCAGCTTGGCAAAAAAAAATGGAAAAAGGCTACATGCTGCTTCTTTATTTATTCACTTGATCAACTGATATGCTGAATATATATTGAGGTGAATTGAGGTGAACTGAATTGGAAGATGAGTACGTTTCTAAAGTTGGAAGAAGAAATATCAGTAACCTGTGCTATGTGATGATATTATGCTGATGCCTGAAAATACAAAAGAACTTTTATTATAATGGTAAAGATCAAGGAGCATAATGAAAAAAATGGACTAAAGTTAAAATTAAATATAAAGAAGGCCAGACTAATGACAACCAGTATAATTACATTATTTTTTATTTATATCTCACCTTTATTATTTTTATCAATAACTCAAGGCAGCAAACGTATCCAACGGTCATGAAGACTTGGGCAGAAAATATTCTGTTGCTATAAAAATTAGAATAGTGCAATCAGTGGTATTTCCCATGACACTCTACAGAAGTAAAAATTGTCTTCAAAGAAGCAAAATAGAGCATTGCACTTTTTAATTTTGCTGTTGGAGAAGACTCCTGAAATACCATGGACAGCCAAAAGAACTAAGCAAATGGTTAATTGAACAAATCAACCCAGGGATCTCACTCTGGGTCCAGATGATGAGGCTCAAATTATCCTACTTCAGACACATTATGCAAAGACCTGCCCCTCTGGAGAAAACTTTAATGCTGGAAAAGTAGGAAGGAAAGTGAAGATGTCCAACAGCAGCAACATGGTTGGGTTAATTTCCAGATGTGCCTTTTAGGACATTTTGCAAAGGCCTGCACCTTGATTTTATTGTACTGCCTTTTTAGTGTTTCTGCTTTACGGTATTTGGCCTATGGTCTTTTTGAGCCAGTAGGGGCCTTGGAGAGCAGAACTACATAATAGCTATAACAAGATAATTGTTATATTCCTCTCTACCAATTTGGAAAAGATGATGGTAAAAGGTTATTAATCTTGGCAACTATAGGATTGATATAACAATTATGGTTCCAGACTGTACCCTTGATGAATGTCTCTGTTAATAGGGGTCTCCTTAGTAAAATGGTCTTGGAAGTTGCACCTGACCTTTATAGTTGTCATATAATTTATAGATATATAGAAAAAGTCTTCTGTCTATGGATGAATTTTTCTGATGGTGCTGAAGCAATGACAGAGCAGTAGTTAGCTAAAGCAGAGGTTTTCTATCTTTTTCAAGCTGCGGACCTCAAAACATGTCATTGCTACATGGTGTACCTCATTCCGACAAATTCAACTAATTATTAATCAACAATTCATGTACATTACTTTTTCCAAATTTTTCTTGACCTGCCTGCAGACCCTTGGCAACTTGCCACGGATATCAAGGCAAATAGGCACTATTAACACAAGACCCCAATCTTTGAGAATGATTGGTGTCTGGTCAATGTATGTAAACAGGGAGGCTGATACTAGAATCCCCCAGTCCAAATTACTTTTGAGAAACTCAGGAAACCATGTATAGCAGAAAGCAAGGTGTATTATATGCACAACATTCTCAATCTGTTAAAAAAATTACCCAATAAAATATAAGATCATGTTAACCTCGCTGCTTGTGCTCTTGAAAATTATGAGCTGTCGATAATTGCAAGAAATCATCTCTTTAATAGATATTTCTATTTAACAGGCTTTGGATTTAACAGACAAAATCTGCTGATAGGAATATTGTACTGGAGCAGATTTGCTGTTTGCTTATGGATAATAATGTACATATTTTTGATTTAGCAGGTAATCTTGCTTGCAATACTCGGAGCATTAGTGTATACACAATAAAAGTCCAAAATTCTTGTACTCTATTTCTGAATTTTCTTCAGGTATTTCAAGAGTGCATTAGAACAAGAGTGCTTATTCTTTTTAAGTGCACAATAATTTATTTGAAATCCTGACATGGATTTTGTCTCCATTCCTCTTGGATTTAATTTGAAACCTTCCTGATCAAGATCATCATGTTTGAGCGGAATGTATTTTTATGATTATTGAGATACAGCCCATCTCGGGAAAGCAATCCATTATCCAGAGAACTAGTAAATTGAGGGAGAAATCAAAAGGGGTAGGTAGATATATAACAGTGATGAGTAACCTTTTAGACACTGAGTGCCCGGACGAGTCGCGACTAATGAGTCGCAGCTTGTGACATCATTGCCTGGTGCTGCTACTCTCTTTCTGAGCATGCGTATGGCTCCATGATGTCATTGCCTGATGGCGCTACTCCTTTCTAAGCATGCTCAATTCTGGGGTGATGCTGTGGCACATGTACCATAGGTTCGCCATCACTGATATATAACATATAGCTCTATAAATGTATAGGTTAGATATAAATACATTCATAAACAAATATATCAAAAGGTAGCAGTAAAACAAACTTTACAAGGCAAAGCAATGCAGCAAATAGCAGTTTGTCACATTCTTGTGCATAATGAACAAATATCCTCCAAATCTAAAGTGATCTTCTCTCAGTTACTGATAGAAAGTTAGTATATAATATATAATTTAGTATATCACATATAACTATATGGGGGAATTCTCTATACTGAAATAGAGAATTCCTCCATATACATCTTATGTTAATTTCACAATTCCATTTTAGGTAATAGACTAAAGCTAACAATTTAATTTAACCAGAAGTTAAGGCAAATTTTGGGAAAGGTTGTAGAGGGACGAGCATAATAGTTCTGAACTTTTGTCTGAACCCGCTGCAATTTCCTGCTTGGAGTTGTTTTAAATTTTGTTTAAGGAAATATTTCATAGAAGAATTGTGTGTTCAGAAATTGGTTCAGCTCACTTTAAGTCCAATTAATAATAAAAATGATATTTAGCATTTACTCAGTTTTTTCCATGAATATCCAAAGCACTAATGATAGCATATAAGGAAGAAAAATCTCTATTAATATTGACCTGCAACTGTACAGGTTGTGTGACAAATTTTACCTCCACAATATTGTTACAGTTTTTTCAGGAAATGGAGACCCTGTGCCTTCTGAAGAGAGGATACTTACCTGATGATTTCAAGCCACATAGCATAATACAGAATTATTTATAATGAATATTGCCCTTTATTAATCTTCCTGTCAGCTAGTTAATATTAGCAGCTGTTAAATGCCATATATTTAAGGTACCATGAACACTGATGATTTGGATTTTCCTTAGCATTTTTCAAAACTAGCAAGAGTATCTGATAATTTTATTAAATATTAGGATGGGATGTCGTTAAAGGGGTGTTGCTGATAGCGATTTGTTGCTGATAGCAATTTGCTGCTGTTGAAAGAACAACTGGCTCAAACAGACTCCCATGAAAGAAATAGAGGGTAAGACAGTTTCTCAGAGGGAGAAGATTGTTAGCCTTTCTTAATAAAATACTGAGATAGTAACTAACAGGTTAACATAGTATTGTGTGTCTGGTTTCTCCCCCATAAATATAAATCTGTATTTGGGAAGTACTACCAGTCTGGCTAGGGTAGTTATAAGCCTATAAAAACCTGATTGTTGTTGTCTATTGACTATGCCTACATGTTACTGAACCATGACTAATTAAACCTTGGCTATATTATAAATACAAATATATGCCAGCAGCTGTGCAGAAATAATTTACAATGACTTTCCATGGTATTTTTGAGCTATTTTTAAAAGTGTAAGCAATGATGAAAGGAAATAGCTTTTGTATAAATACTGTACTTGTCTATGTAAAGGTAAGCCATAACACTGTTTGGAATAATTATCCTAAAGTTCCTTAGATCTTTGTGTTTTTCATTGTCTAGATTTCAGATTTTAAACTTTGAGTAGGGTTCTGTTTTATTGCTTTGGGATAGAACTATACACATTTATTGTATGCTTGTTGATTGAACAAAGTTACATATCCAAAATAATTTGGTTACCATCTTTAGATTTTAATAATTTTTAGTAAAAGTGGGTTTCCTAGAAGAGCGATAACACTATATTCACAAGGAAGTTCTTTTGCTTTTAAAGTTATTTGAGGAGCCATCATCATTCTACTCATTTTCTGTTGTAATTAATGTGAGTGTAAGCGATTAAGCATTTGTACTTATCGATTACATAGAAGTCTATTAAAATCTAAATAACTATGAAAAACTATTGATTCATTGTTTCAAAAAGACTACACAACTATTCATTAAATATACGAAAACTGCTTTGCAAGATGTCTGAGCACATAATGAAAATTGTTCTTGTATATCTTGGCAGTTTGTTAAAACCTGCTAACTTTTAAAGCTAGCTGTTGTTTTGATAGATTACACTCAAGGTCACCTTCTTGTTTAAATGAGGTTTTGTTTGGTGTAATTAAACCGTGCCAGGTGTATTGGAAACAGAAGGTTTGGATAACTCGGAGTAAATGAGAACAAAATACAAGGCCATTATTTGTCTCTAGTGAGCTTCCAAGTGAATGTTGTATATAGAACTATTTATAATACGTTTTACATGGTCAAGGATTGCTTGAAGTTGCTGCTTGCGGCATTTAAATTAAATCACTCACAGATTTTTACATACCAATTACAACTATGTTCTTATATCTGTCCCTAAACTTTAACTGCATAACACTTAGTATCTAGTCACGAAACTAAGTGAATATAAGTTGTAATTATAGTGGTTTTGATTAAGAGGTGCCATTATACTGCATTTCAACATACTTTTAATATATGTCTGTTTTCAGTGGTGATATCCCACCTACTAACTAGGCAGCTTTGAAATATTATTTCATTGACTTTAATATGAGTGAATTAGTTTAAATAGTATCATAATAAAGGACCAGGGTAAAAGTTCAATTTGACCACCAGAAATTAAAGTTAAATATACCTATCTCTTTTCAGGGGAATGCTCTAACTACAAAGTATAATATAAAGTGTGCTAATAACCTTCATTTCCTCCCTTAAAGTTTAAATAAAGAAAAATATGTGCTAAGTGCAATTATTTAAAATATTCAAATTAAAAACAATTGTAATTAGAAGGTTGAATTTGCATAAAAATAACACCAATTATTTCTTAGTTTTTAAAATTATTGTTACATACTAGAAAAAAAAACCTCATATATTTATACATTACGGTTGATGATGGTTTGTTTAGCTTAATTATAAGTCAAATTAATGTCCTAACTTGGATTTCACCCAATTTCAGACCTTAGCACATTTTTGGAAACCATCCTTCCCAATTCTGATAGTAAGGTCTATACAACTTCTGTTTCACTTATGGAAGTTAGTATTTTTAAAAAGAGGTTGGACGGCTTTTCTCAAGGATCACTTAATTCTCTTCCCTGTACACTGCAGAGGCTTAAATTAGTTGGCTTTTGTGAATCCTTCCTTCTTCATAATTAGATGGTTCTCTGTAAGGGGGTATAAAAACTTTAAAGGGGCTTTAACAAAAAGTAAGGCCTGGGTGATCCTGAGTGACTTCAAGTAAAAAACAAAAACTTCCCATTATTTTAGATGAAAAAAAAACGATATTAAAAGCTTTGTAATGTGATCAAAACAGTTGATGCAAGTAGGCTCCAGGTCCCTCTATTAAATAAAACCCCTAAGAACAAATGCATACAAATCCAGAATTGAGATGACAGTGGCCACTTCTGCAAAGATGCTGAAGAAACAATGAATCTCTTAATTATCTGTTGCAAGAAGATCACACAGATGGAATGGAAACAATGACATGACAAAGTAGCAACAGTGGTGCTTTGTAATATCTGCAAAAAATACCATTGACTGCAAGAACCCGTGGGACCACAAAACAGACACAGAAATAGAAGCTAAAGTACTCTGGGTCTTTAGAATTCAAGTAGACAAGCACCTGCCGCATAACACTCAGACTTAGCAGTTTAAAAAAATGAACAAAGTCTGGATAGTGGATGTGAACTGAAGAAAACCACAAAATAAAAGAACTGGAAATAGAAATAGAACAATTGTGACAAAAGAAACCAAGGATAGTAAAAAGAGTAAGAGGCAATTTGGGTGCAGTCCCAAAATATCTGGAGCATCATTTCATTGGGGCACTACATGTGCCAAGGGCCCTGTCTCCTGTCTGTATTGTTAACCAGCCATATATCTTGCTTTTCTATGTACTTTGAATTAGACATTTTATTGCTTTTATTGTTTTAAACCTTTTAAAATTTTATTTGTAATATATGTTTTGAATTATAAATCATTTGCTCAGGTTGGCAGATATAGAAATCAATCCAACCAACCAGCAAATAAATAATCAGCATTGACAAAAATCATCATCAGTCAATTGCAAAAGGCAGCTTTACTGGAAACAGCTTACATCCTACAACAATACCTTTAACACCATCAAACAATATCTGCCTATCACAGATCCATGGAAAGGATTTGATTGGTGGATAAAAATGCCAAATCCAAAACATCTGCAAAAATCATGTGTCAGTAATGAAAAAGCAGTGGAAACATAGAGTTGAAAAGGTAGTAAAAAACGAGCAGGTTAAAATATTGTGGGATTTCTGAATATAAACTGATAAAATCTTGGTTCATAATGTGTCAGATTTAACTGTGGTTAAAGACAACAAAGTGTGGAAATTGATGTTGGCAATATCATAAAATACAGAAGATGAAGAATTGGAGAGGATCACAAAGTACGAAATCTTGAAAATCTAAGTTGAAAGATTACGGCATAACTAAACCATGGTGGTCCCAGTGGTTATCAGCACAGTGTGTGCAGTACCAAAAAGTCTTGCGCAGTACACAGAAAATCTGCGCATTGACATTTCTATCTCTCAATTACAAATCTGCATATATTCACCGATACAACATCTTAGGTTCTTTGGAACAAGTTGATTTGTACGAAGGCCAACAGCTATACGAGTGATTGCTGACCTTCAAACCTTCTGCCGTGCTTTAAAGACCTATCTATTCCAACAGGCTGGCTTGGGATAGCCGTGTCCGTGCCCTCCTGCATTTAAATTTAAATTAGATTATTTTAATTATTTATTGGAAATTATTTTATCGCTCCCCTTTTAAATCAGGCTCTATTTAATACTTTTATTCATATTTTAATGTTCATGTTGCTTGTGTTTTTACGTGCCTGTAAGCCGCCCTGAGTCCTTCGAGAGAAGGGCGGGGTACAAACAAAATTATTATTATTATTATTATCAGCTAAAGAACTACCAGTTATGTTTTCACAGTTTTGTGTATTTAATAATAATGCATTATTTAAATCCAAAGAGAAATTCATTCATTTAAAATAATCCAATAAGATTTTCCATTGGGATTATATAGTACGAAGGCATACTTGCATGAAGAGAGAAAGACCAATGGGATGCTTTCATCTCTAGTGAAACCTTAGATAATCTGCTCTAAATAAATATCCTACTTTTCCTTTAGAAGCAATTGGGAAGTTTTTTGGATTTCATATAAGAAGGTCACCTCCTTGCTATTCATTAAAGTAGCCTGACTTGCAGGCTTCTGTACAAGGCTGAAAAAGATAAGTTGCTTTAAAGAGCCAGATCATTGAAGTTAATACAAGCTTTCCTGTTCTGAACTTTACAAAAAGTATTTGTTTTTGCTACAAACACAAAGTCCTTTGAGTTTATAGAGTTTTCTTTTTATCAATCACTTAGCACGAACAATTAGAAATGGAAAGGATTATTAAACGGTAAGAGGATGTAAATTCAGTAGCACTTTATTCAGATGCCATTAGCATATATATTAGTAATAGAAATAATCTTAAAGGTGTTAAACTGAGCCTTTTAATGCCTATTAAGACATTTTTACCTTAATGTATTTTAATAATATGACTTAAATTTAAAAACGAGAATTGGACCTAAGCCATTGTCAAAAATCACAGGAAACATTTCATTTTGTATAGTAATAATATGTTTTGTTTAACTCCATTGTTATTTGAAAAACATTTATACTGCATGAAAACTTTCCTGTTTGTGATCATGGCAGTTTGGGAGTTTTATCGTATGACAGTGGAAATATTTTTTAAAATGTAGAAATAGGAAGATGCAGAATAAAGCATAACATCTCCAGAACTTTGATGGTGTTATTAACTGAAGGTAGTATTGTATTGCTGCAAATGCTATGCTACCAATGTTTAAGCTGTAGAATTTTTTCTCCAATTAAAGCAAGAACTGAGGTGGTAGTAATTCTACTTTGAAATGTTTTTTCTTGCTTTTATTTCTCAAAGCTCTAGCATTAATATTTTTCTAATTCTTAAAAATGATGTATATTTGTATAACTTGATAATCTGTGACCTAATAAAGAGGGATTGAAGAAACTGGGGAAAATGTATCACTTTTTCTGGAGCCCTTAATTCTGAAGTGACTTTTTCTGATGTTATTATCATTCAGATCAAATAAACAAAAATCTCATAGGCAAACTTCATAGTTTTATGTCTTCTGATTAATGCTTTCTTAATGTGACATTATTAATATTCTTATTATTAAGACTCTTATTAAGTTTTGAGAGCTTACGTGTTGCTTTTAAAGTAACGTTGATGCTGTGCACCCAAACACTTGTGGACATATGCATTTTGTTCATTTTTGCCTATGAATTGAGTTGTGTTTACTAACTTCTGATTACTTGTTTATAACTCGGCATGTAGCTTAGATTTGGACAGAGAAATCCCTGTCAGTTTTTTGCCAAGCTTTTGAGGAAATATTTGATATGATTAATGCTCTTATGATTATACTGCATGAAATCAATTTTGTTCATTTTGTATTGTGCAAGCGTGACTGCTTGTTACAGTCTATTTTGGAGAGACTATGCTCATTTTTTAAATTCAAGATGATATTGTCAGTATTGCCACGGATTTTCCTGGCAGCATTCATTGCATTGATGTTTGTAATTTATAAACAAAAATTAGCTTGTTTTGCTAAGAGAATTTCATGCTGTTCAAAGGTCAGAAGATAATTTTTACAGGATTTGAATAGAGAGTTAATGTTCATCTAACTTTTCAACCTGAAAGAAGTCTTAAAGTGACAGGTGGATTAATAGTTTATGATTATTTTATTGTGACTTCTGTTTTCTGATGTTATGCCTCCTCTTGAGAATTCTTGTCAGAAGATTTTATTTATTTTTTATTTATTATTTATTTATTAAAACTTCTATACCGCCCTTCTCCTCGAAGGGACCCAGGGCGGTGTACAGCCATATAAAAACAACATATAACATAAACAGAACAATAATACAAAAGACATAG
>JANHFO010005413.1:191042-201073 GCA_032468095.1 Pareas carinatus
GCTGACGGCACCCTGAGGAGGCCCTCTCTGTGGGAACGAACCGGTCGGTGAGAGGTATTAGCTGGCAGAATGCGGTCTAGTGAACTTCCATGGCTGAAAAGGACTTGAGCCAGGGTCTGCCCAGTCCTTTATCACTTAACTACTGCAGAACGTCTGACTTTGTGGAAAGCTCCATTTTCAAATTCTCTTTGATGTATGATTCTTTATGTGACTGACATAGTTTTTGGCTTGCTTATTCAAAAAAACAATATTGCAGTCAGTGATTCAGTTAGCATTTCCCTTTTAGTGATACCCATTGCTGACAATTTACACTCCACGTTTTATTCCACCAAAGGTTCAGTCCTTTTTTTCTTTTATTATAAATGATATTATCACAGATCACATAATATATAGGAGATAACTTCTTTAATTTATTATATTTCTCATATAATTATAACTTTGCTTGTTTTTTATTCTTATTTAAGAACAAAAAATAAAAATCAATGATTGCTTAAGTTAGCACATTCTTAATATTATTTGATTCATCACAATTTCATACTGTGTGGAAGGACAGTACCACTTTAGATAAACCACTTCTGTATTTTACTAAGAAAACTACATGGGTAGGCTAAATAAAATTATTGATGACATAGTGGTGGATGATGGGGTTATAGTGGTATTCAACATGCTATTGAGTGAACCAAGGATCTTTTGAAGTATTACTGTTGCTTATGATATGGCTAGGTTGTTGCCATGCAGAAAAATAAAATTTGAAACTGAAGAAATTGAATTACAATGGGAACATGGAATGTAAAATGTATGAAAATGTGAAAGCTTAAAACAATAGAAAAATAAATGTATTGTCTAAGCCTTGTTATCTTAGGCATCAGCAAATTGAAATGGACAGGACTTGCACACTTTCAGTGAGAAAACCATACTGTTTACTATTCAAAACATGAAAAACAAGGAAAGAATGATGTTGCAAAGAGTATAGAAAAAACAGTGCAGTAAAACCTTGGATTGTGAGTAACTTGGTCTGCGAGTGTTTTGCAAGACAAGCAAATATTTTAAATAAATTTTGACTTGATAAGCAAGCGGTGTTTTGCTTTATGAGTAGTACATACAGTATATGCACGCTCTCTCACTATGAGATTGTGGGTACTGCTTTGTCGCTTTGATATACGATTGCTTGGATTACAAGCACATTTCCGGAACTAATTATGCTCACAATCCAAGGTTTTACTGTACATGAATATAATGCTGTCAGTGCCCAAATCAAATCAATTAGATTTTGTAGACAAGTCTTTCATATGATGGTAATGTAAGCTCATGCTTGGATGCAGAAGCGGTTGGCAGGCTTTATGATCAAGTTCATTCTGAAATTGATAGAACACGTAAGTAAAATATACTGCTTTTATTTAGAGACCATAATGCCCCAGTTGAAATAGCAAGGAGGAAAACCTAGGAAATCAAAATAAAGGAGAACAACTTACATGTTCTTATCAGAACAATTTCTTCAACAATCAAATAATGGGTATATACATGGACATCATGAGACGGAGTACATAGAAATCAAATTGACTAGATTATTGATACAGATAAGAAGAGCTTAGCATATATTTAGCTAGAAAAATATATCAGAGATTAGCAGTTGGTAGAATAGTAATCTTTCTTATATTTGTTTTCTAATATGATCTTTATTCATAAAGGTAACCAAATCAATTTAATGTACTACTTCTATGCTAGTCATTCAAATTTGTATTCAGTTCATATTCATTCAAGACCCATTTATTCTTGACCCTGTCTCTGAGTTTGTTTTTACCATTCCCACTACTTAAGCAGTCATGCCATCTGCATTGCTTTGTTTCTTTTGAAAAATAATATTCTTCAGAGTAGACCATGTATTTGTTGTACATTACCTTTGTACCAGTATATGTACATCTTAGAATTTGCAGGATTCAATTTGGGTCGGTCATTGGGGCCAGAGATTTTGTCTTCCAAGCTTTTGGACTTCCAAGCAATAGACTGGAGCCCCTCTTCAGGGAACGTCTCTCTAGAAGAAGACAAAGCCTCCGGTTAAGGTCAACGACCCAAATTGGGTCCTGCAACATTATCCTGCGACATGTATATTTGCCTTCATTCATTTTAAAATTTCTTCATCTTTTATACACATTGTTTCATTGGGCATAAATTAAACTATTTTCACTAGTTGTTTTGCAATTTTTTCTGTGAAACACACTTACCCTCATTTTCATGGAAGGCTTTCTGATCTGTGCTCTCAGTTGTGTCAGAACACTTTATTAATATAATATTCAGGAGTCAAGCTTCAGCTCCATATTCATATAAATAATCCTTAAATTCAAGCGTATTCACTTTAAGCATATTCACTTTAATATATGCTTTCAGTATATTAAGTCACTTTCTTACATTTATCCATTTCTCAATGACCAATTAAAAACTAAAAACTGATCCTATTCTTGTCTGGCATAAAACCACATTGCACTTCTCTTTTTTTTTCTTTTCTATTTTGTCTGAATGAAATTTTGCCATTTATGTTCCCAGGCACATTAACAAACAAATCCCTCTGTGGTTTTTGCCTTCATTCTTTCTACTTTTCCCTTTGGATAGGGAAACAATAATGGCATTCTTCCAATTATCATACACAGATGCAGTCATCACATACTGTTGCACAGCCATTTTATGTTAAATTCACCATTTTTAAAAACATTTCTCTGTCATGCTATCCTGGACCTTTACCATTTCCCCACATTTTCATAGTGTTATAAACTCATTTCCTATCTTTTTTTCATGTATATAGTAGTAACAATTATAGCATTCATTTTAATTCTGCTTTTCAAAGTGCCCGTAGAAATCTCTAAAATTCTCCTACCACAGCCTGCCACTTCAGGGTACTAACAATATGATATAGCTAAGACAACTTTTATTTTATTTATTTAGTTTTCATATTTCTGAATAGCCCATCTCAAAGATTTGGGTCTGGGCAATGTACAATAAAACATTAGAATATAAGACAGTACATATAAAAGTTAAAAATGAGAAGGAAGCAAGAGTGATTAAATACTATTAAAATTAGTTAAAAGGCAAAGGAAGGGTTTTCAGGAATTAACCAGCCCTATAACTGCATGTTCTTCTGAGCCTCAGAGTCATGTGTTAAGTCCCTTTTGAAAGGCCAGGAGAGTGGGGGCCTACCTTACTTCCAGGGGAAGAATATTTCATAGGGTGGGGGCAACAGCAGGGAATGCTCTCTTTCTAAACCCTGCCAGTCAGAGTTCTTAAACTGATTGGGTCTGCAATATACCTTCACTGCCTGACCCGGTGAGATGGGCTGATGTAATGGGACAAAGATGTTTCTGTAGGTAGCCAGACCCATACTGTGTAGGACTTGGTAAATGAGAACCAACATCTTCAATTGGACCTGGAAGCAAACTGGCACCCAATGTAATTCACAGGCCAGAGGCATTGTGTCCACCTTTCTTTGAATGCCTAAAATTTCCCCTACAGCTGCATTTTGTACCAACTGAAGCTGCTGGATACTTTTCAATTGTAGCTTCATGTAGAGTGCATTGCTATAGCCCAAATGGGACTTAGCCCAATCAAAATGTAGTAGCATGACCCAAAGTGAGCAATTCATACAAGACAGCCCCATAACATCAATGAGTTGAGGGATATCATAAAGAGGAATAGGTTAAAGTATCTCTACACTGAAATGCAGGTTTGATCAAAAGATACAGTGTAGGAAACATTTGTCATAGCTGCTAAAGTAAGGTAAAGATAAAGGTTCTCCCCGGACATGCATGCTAGTCGTAAACGACTCTAGGGGCGGAGCTCATCTCCATCTCTAAGCTGAAGAGCCAGCGCTGCTTGAAGACGTCCCTGTGATCATGTGGCTGGCATGACTAAACACCTAAGGCATATGTAGCGCTGTTACTTTCCCACCGAAGTGGTCCCTATTTTTCTACTTGCAGTTTTACATGCTTTTGAACTGCTAGGTTGGCACAAGCTGGGGCGAGTAACATGAGCTCACTTCGATTGTGCGGCACTAGGGATTCAAACTACCGACCTTCCAATCGACCAGCTCAGTATCCTTATCCACTGAGCCACTGCGCCTCCTCCCAATTTCCAGTGTTACCTTTTCCAGCAGTGGTTGTGAATCTTGTGAATTTGGGGTGAATCTTGTTCAATACAGCTATGACATAGTTTTATATTGTTTAATTTCTTTATTATTAGAACTTGGATGAAGTTCATATCACATAGTAAGCCACAGTGCTGTAGGAATATGAATAGCTGTAATTGGTTTACAAACTTTTTTCAAATTATTCTGAATGTCAATAGAATTGAATTCTAAATGAATTCTGATTGAATTCAATATTTATATATAGAATCCATTCTGAATATTTCATAATTATGCCTAAATATGATTCAAAATTTTATGCGCATATTTCATCTAATCATCATAGCAAAATGTTAATTTTGTCCTTGACGTATTACTATCCAACTACATTTATTTTTATTTCTGGAGAGATTAATGCATTAAAGGTGTTTAGCTGGTGGGTAAGGATGTAATATTATCCTGCCTGCATGACTCATGTGCTTTGTTTCTTTTTCTTTTCTTTTTTTTAAAAACCAATCTGGCTGCAGGTTATTTTTTTCAAAGGTCATTGGAAAGGTGAATAGCAGAGATTAAATGATATCAGTTTTATGTTTACCTTTATTATACTATGCAGAAGTAGGGCAACCTGGAAAAATTACTTCATTTGGATTTCCTCATAACTTCCTAAGTCACTGGTTGGTTCATTCAGCTGGAGGGAATTGCACAGAGCCATTCTGAACTTGACAATTGTTGTACTGTGGCGAGTACCTTTATCATGCTGAAATAAGGACAATATTATTAACGAGAAAAGTATGCTGTTGAATTTATAAAAGAAGGCAAACAAACGTATAAAAAAAGCTTAATTCTTGTCTTGCCTTTCAGCTGTAAAAACCATTCCATAACTACAGATTCTTCAACAATGTGGTTGATCAGGTCCTGATTTATACTAGTGAAACTTAGGGATCAAATGAAATTATTTCCTGTCAAATAATATAATACTGTATCATTTATCCAGAATTGGGGTGGGGACTTTTGCTGCCATAGTTTTGTCAAATGCCAACCTACTTGTACTCTATTGTGATTATTTAGTCCTTCTTGAACCTAATTAGCTGTCTTTCTGCTAATTTTTAAAGAAGAGATGTTTTCTAAATATGCCATTAAGAATGTCACCTGTAACTCTATGAGAAAGATGAATTGAATGTTTACCAGGATAACATTATTTTAAACTGATGCAAACTGGAAATCAACAATGAAAGAAGAATTGTAATTAAAATATTACTGTGGTTGGGTCAGACCATTACATTTAAACAAAAATTGGCATATAGTTTGCTTTGAACTAATTTCTTGTGACAGATTTTCATAGTTCAGTCTATACCACCCCTATGCTATTAACAGAATAATGGAATAATAGAGTTGGAAAGGGATGTTGGATGTACCATTAAGCAATAGGACATGATTAGTCTGTAGGAAATTATGACTCTTGTCACCTGCTTTTTAAATTCATTAAATTAATAAATAATAAATAAAATAATGATTAATAACAGGTTCTTAATTTTAAAAAGGTTCTATAGCTGTATGTGGTTTAATTATTAGTAATTATCCATTATTGATTATTAATTACATGGATTAATATTTTTACTTTGAATTGTAATACTAATATTTTTTTCAAATTTTCTTCTTTATAGCCTCTATGTATCAAAATAGAAATAATTTATACCTGCACCTCCTAGTCTCTAATATGAAAGTCATTTTAATTTGTATATGTGTTTATGAATTTCAGACATAAATAAATACTATCCCCACATGTGGTGAGATTGAGAGTGGTTTTTATCACATACTTCACAGTTCTTCTCCAAAGAGGAATTAGAAGAGGATTCAGTATTGAGCTTGTTAGCATGTAATATATTATAGGAACATCTGGAATTTAAATAAACACGGGACCTCAATTTTAATGTCTATAAATAATAAGTGAAAGATTTAGCAGTCTGATCATCACAAATGAACTTTCCTTGAGAACGATCCCATAATCAATGTAACTAAATATCTGTTATGAACACAGATGAAGAAAATATATAAACGACTACAACATATTACAAATGTTGTAATATGCATCAGTAACATACATAGTCATCACTAAAATAGAAGGATGTTGAATTTCATTGTTCATATTATTTTAATTAAAGTTAATTTAAAAAACAGGTGTCAAGATTCATATGAACAACAAATTTCATATTGAACTTCATCATTACTATATATATGGTAATACAGAAAATGAATTGCAGCAGATTGTACAAAAGTTTGTTTGTGTACTTCTGAGCCAGTTTTAAGATGATTATTGTAATTAAATCTACAGGTGCAAGCTTAGACAAAAGCATAGAACAAATTTGAATGGAAACATTGATTGTGAGGGTCAGCTCTCTTATGAAACTATACGAAACACAATGAGCCCTGATAGACTGAAGTAGGGCAAGGTGTTTTTTTTTTGTCTACTATGACATTCAGCAGAAGATGCTAGTACATTCGGCTCAAGCCTCATTCTCATAGCTTCATTGCTTTGATTTTTTATCTGTTTTGTTTGAAATTCTATGATATTAATTACATGATTTATATTCTTCCATCATCCATATTACAGGGTAATGTGTGGAGGAGGGATTTGGTTGTAGGATTATATAGCCCTACAGTTGTTAATGAGAATCATGCACATTGCATTTTCTTACTCATGATACAGTCCTACTGCCGACAGCTTAAATGGTGTCAGTACTTTACCCTTGGAATACCTAGATTAAACAAAATCGTGACCTGAAGTACAAAAATGATTTATAGCTTGCCTTGTACTTTGATTTATGCAATATTCCCTGAAACTCCACTATATTTCTTGATTTTTGCATATCTATTTTTAAATTTTCTACACTTTGCTTTTGCCCAAAGTGTTTTTGAGGATCTAAAGAGCCTCTTAATTCATCTTTTGGAAACACACTTGGAATTGTGTTTCATTTTCTCCTATTATTTCATAGACAAGTTATTATTTTTGTCACAACCAAAAATACCATGTTACATCAATTTATAGCTCTGCTATGTTTAAACTGGTAGAAGATGCTCAGCTGATGAATAAATTGTGCTCTATAATCTGTGGAATTCTTATAATGGGCATGAGAATCCAAGAGAAATAGATGTATACTTGAGTTTGGTTTCAGTTTGTTGCCGTTTCAGTGTTAGTGGACTTTTCAAAGCAAATGACTAGGCAGGAAATTTAATTCATTTCCACATTTTGGTGGTGCGGTCTGTTGCAGAACAGGGATTGAAAGACAACCTGTGATATAAAATTTAATTGGTTTACCATATGCATTTGAAGACAGTAAAAATGACTCAAACTGACATGCATATTGCTTATTATTGTGTCACTGTTTCGTATCATTAACCAACACTGAATTGAAAATTTGAACCTTCTCCAGTGGAAACCATGTTTGAGATTATTTGGGGAGATTGGTCATATGAAAGTTTCTTGTGATTGTTCTATGTTTGATAATTTACTCATCCCCTTGTAACTAGATAAAGTACATGGATACAAAAGAATTCGTTGAAGTAGAATATTTTGTGTGGATGGATTGACTTAACCATGCTTAAGACTAAACCTGCTGCTCTCCATTTAGAGGTTTTTTCCCTGTAGTTAGTATCATCAAAAATTCTATCCAGAATGATTCTGCCTGCAGAAATCTTTCCTCCCTCAAGGTGTTTCGCTGCAGATAATTAGTGCAGCCACAAGCAGCAAGGCATCCACACAACACACATACACAAGATACCCGATTAGGAGCATACTCGAAGGCAAAACATGGTCAGTCTGAGATTGGTGCATCAGAAGAGTCACAATATAGTCCAAGGTCAAGGAGCATAAAGCGAGAAATCCAAAGCCTAAGAAATCTGAAGTCCAAGATGCAAGGATCTCCACGGGAGCAAATAGTTGCCTGCTTCAAAAGGCAACTCTTTAGGGGCCTGAATTTTATTCCTTTACTGAGGGTGAGGGTGCCAGCCACACCCCCAGCACCGCCCAATGAGCTGGTCAGCTGCCTCCCTCTGAGCCTCCCGTCTCAACCTACGCCTTGTGCATTCATCCGTGAGAGGCTCCAGCTGGCTGTTTTCATTATGAGTTTCGGTTGTTTCCTCCCTGGAAGCCTCTGGCTCCAAGCCAAGCTCCACTCCCCCCCTCTTGCTGCTTGCTCATGGTTCCGCTGGCATCTGGCCCAGCTTCCTCCTCCCCTGCAATGTCTACTGAGGAGGAACTGGGGAAGAGTGGTTGAACAGGGCCTGACATGGCCAGGGAGGGAAATTGCAGCCCTGGCCCAGCAAGGGAGGAAGGCCCTTCTAGCCCCTCGTCATCTGACTCTGGCAGCTGAGCTGCCGGGCGGCGGGGCACAACACCTACTGGCTTTGTTAACTAACAAGACAACTAACAGAATCGCCGCTGGGTGTTAGACCAGAGTTGTCACAATCTCTCCTAAATAAAGGAGAGATCATTGAGACTTTGGACAGTTGCTCCAACAATTTCCAATAATTTAAATGGTAAAACGGATATAGTTTTTGATGTTTTTATAAGGAGACCTTGAAGATTGGACCCTGGAGCCAGAGGATAAAGAAAATGGAGCAGAAATTCTTAATGCAAACTTTTGAAAACTTTTTAGCTATGTTTTGTACCCAGTGGATCAGATGCTTGATAAAATTACAGAGCCTGTAAAGCAAGAACGAATGGTAGTGGATGTTTATGAAATCAATTTGAAGGGGGATTTAAATGTAATACAAATAGGTCTGATGAATGACTTGTTCCCCATAAGAGATAAACAGACGTTATATCAGGAAATTGATTTGGATAATATTTTTTCTCTGGGTGTACAAAAGAGTTCTAAGATTTGGAAAAACTTTTTTAGATATGACAAAGGATAAATGTTGGTTATGGATACAAGATAAATTAGTTAATGGTCTGAAGTATCTTCACTTTGTAATATGGGTGAAGAGCAAATTCCTAAGACCTTTTATTCTTTGAAGGGGTCAAAAGAATTAGAAACTAGAAAATATTTATAAGTGTCTTATTTGATCAGGTTTAAATGACAGAAATAGTTATATCTGGTTGCTTTCACTGGATGTAGTATTTTGATTTTGTTTTCCTTATCTAAGAGATGAGCTATGAAGAGAAGAAAAATTGATGTTTTATTTGGAGATGGTAATAAGCTATTAAATTTTTTATTTTATAGAATGAAGAAGGAAGTTATTTCTTTTTTCTTTCTCCCTTTCCTTTTTTCTTTTCCTTTCTCACACACACAAAAACACCGTTTTTGTGGTTTACATTTTTTGTAGTTTGCATTGACTTTTATCTTTTACATGTATAATTATTAATAAAATTATTTAGAAAATAAATCAAATGCTTTACTGGCCAGAAAAGTACCCTTTCTGGAGCCAACGTTAATTTGAATAGTCATTAGGTTAAAAGAGGACCAGTTGAATGTATTGAGGAGCAATAACTTTAGAAGGTTAATAATTTATTTTATTTATCTCCCGCCTTTATTATTTTTTGGGTGAGCATATCCAGCACATCTTCCTTTTCCTATTTCCCCTACAACAACAACCCTGTAAGGTGGATTGAATTGAAAGAGAGTGACTGGTCTAAAATCAGCCAGCTGTTTTTTATAGCTAAGCAGAACTTTAAGAATATTTAAACTATAGTGATAGAGTCTCAATTTGAATATATATTTCAAATTAGGACAGGATGTTAGAGTGACCACAAGCAAGGTCAAACATTAAAGCAGAGAGTCTTAACCATTTCCACCCAGAGCCAAGAATACATAGCCAACTGTGCAATTCATGATTCAGTTTTAAATTATCTATTTTTGTTTAATTGACTCTTGTCTACACAAATTAGCATTTGCTTCTTTTGAGGCAGCCCCCCCCTCTC
>JANHFO010005413.1:237932-251443 GCA_032468095.1 Pareas carinatus
GGCGGTACCACCCCTTTGGGAACCACTGATCTAAACTTAATCCTCCACAAAGGAAGAAAGGAACCCAACTTTTATAAGTAAATTTCCATGGAACATCCTGGCCAAGTCTACATATGTGATGTATCCTCTCTACCCATATTCATTCCTTGCCCTCAAAGATATTCTTCTCGGTCACTAAAAGAAGCCTATCATTTGCAACTTATGTATTTTGAAGGAAATAAAAATGGTAATGGACTACAAGTCAGTGCTTTGGAAGCATATCCAAGGAACATATTTTTTTTTGCCCAGAAAATAATTGAAATGGAACAGAGCATCCTGGGAATTAGAGACCATTAAGAAACATAATATCCCCAAACTTGAAATCCTTTTCATCCAATATTAAAAAACAAATTTTAGAAAACTATACTGGGTATCTCACATTGTCCATAAAAGGGAACCCTATGGAAGTCTTACTTAAAGGACATAACATACAGTAGACAACAACTTAATTAGGTTGACAAGAAGATATTTTTGTTAGATCCGAAGATCAGTGGTTCTCAGGAACGAGGTGGGAGCAGGTTAGGTTGAATACCTTTATTGCATATGGTTAGGCATCCAGTAACTCACCATGCGGTTGGGCAAGCTGCCCCTTATAAAGGGATTCAAGTAGGCAGCCTGCCAATCAGCGGCAGTGGACACTCCTGCGCCCAGGAATGCCCACCTCGGACACAACAATTTTAGTGGCAAAATTAGCCATTTTACCACTAAATTTTAACAGTGTGAAATCTGCAAATAGAGATATGGACCCTCATCCACCTACTCTGACAGCACCGAATACAACACCCCTTCCTACCCATATGGCTCTTCACCTAATCTGCATATTTAATCACGCAGATAGGTGTGGCGTTTAAAAACGCAACTGGACCTGCACGGTTCAGTTGACGGGAGGGGTCCAAGGGAGAAGGCGTGCCTATTGTAGGCTCCATGGCTCCCATTGGAAGCTTCCGGATGCCTCTGGGTGCATCCTCGGCCGAAGATGGGTCCTCGAATTGAAATGGAGTCCTCCAGCCTCTCTGGGTAAGTCCAACATGTACTCCCCGCTGTTGGTCCCTAGGGAGGGAGGAAAGTGGTTATTATCAGTCGGGGTTAGCGCTAAGGGAGTGGTTGTTTTTGTTTTGGAGACAACCTCTTAATTGGTCAATGTGTCACCTTCATGAGCGGCCATCCAGTAGGGTCACCACATAAGATTTGGGCCCCGTTATTTTGGTTATTATCCCTTCCACCCATAGGGGTCCTGGGTTTAGGTTATTTGTGAAAATGGGGTCCCCTAATTTGAATGTTTTTGTTCTCTCTAGGTTTCCCCTTTCCTTTCCTGGGGCATAGGCTGAGTTTAGGTGGTCTAGGACCGACCTTAGTTTGCAGCCCATTAGGAGTTCTGCCGGACTTCAGCCAGTGACTACACATGGTGTGATGTGCTGCCTGGCCAAGAACTCGTCCACCTTCTGCCAGTTCCTTCGCCCCAATCTTTTTAGGGCCTCCTTTGCTGAGAGGACCATGCATTCCACTTGGCCATTTGTACTGGGGTTCCCGGGGACCGTGAGTATGTGGCGAATCCCTAGATTGGTTAGAAAACTCTCAAAGGGGGTCCCAGTGAACTGGGGGCTGTTATCGGAGACTAGAGTGTCGGGGAGGCCATGGGTTGCAAACCCAGTGCAGAGGGCTTGAGTTACAGCTTGGGCCATCATGGAATGCATGGTGATTTCCAGACACTTGGAATATGCGTTCACCCTGATCATAAAGTAGTGGCCTTGGAATGGGCCTGCCAGGTCTATGTGGATCCTCGACCAGGGTCTCCTGGGATTTTCCCACTTGCTGGTGCTTTGGAGGGTGTGGGTTATGTTTGTTGACACTGGTGACACTTCCCCACAGACTCCTGGATATTGTGGTCCACTCTGGGCCACCAGACATAGCTCTGGGCCAACCCCTTCCTGCAGTATCGAGGTGACCCTTGTGGATTGTTGAGAGAACCCTCTTTCGTAGTTTGGTAGGGATTATTACCCTCTTCCCCCACAAGAGGCACTCTGCGTGGGATGCCAGTTCATCCCTCCTGGATTCGAATGGTTGTGTTCCCTCCCCCTGCATATTCTCTAGCCATCCCCTGTGGACCCATGACAGTATTTTTCATAACGTTGGGTCATTGGATGTCTGCTTAGCCACTTTGGTAGATGTGACTAGCCCGTTGTTATGGCAGTCTATTAGAAGGATCAAGTCTTCTGTAGGGTCTGGGGTGTTCGATTTGGAGAGGGGACAGTAGCTAAGGGCATTGGTGTGGCCCAGGGTGGTTCCAGGTCTGTGGGTTAGCGTGTAGTTGTAGGCAGCTAGGAAGATTGTCCACCTCGTAAGCCATAGGGACAGGGCTTGGGGACTTGGGTGGTCCCTGGCGATGAGTCCCAACAGGGGCTTATGGTCCGTGACCAGCTCAAAGAGTCTGCCAAAAAAATATTCATGGAATCGCTTGATTCCCCTGATTAAGGTTAGGACTTCCCTGTCTAGTTGACTGTAATTCCTTTCAGCCTTGGATAGACTGCGAGAATAGAATGCTTCACTAGGGTGAAGTGGTTTTTGACGACTTCCTTGAGGTTCTTCCATGGTATTGAGTATGAATTGGGCACCACAATCATGTGTGCCACATTGAACACCGCCGGCCCGCTCTGGTTCAAAAATAGCATTCGCATTCTCAGGTCTGGGAGGTCGGCTAGGTCGTTACATCGGATGTAGCACTCGAATCTTTCCATGAAAGCCTCCCAGGATTCCTCTGCAGGGTTGAATGGAGTAAGGGTTAAGATTGCGGTGGCCATGGTTTCCTTGTGATCGGCCAAAGTTTTTTTTTAATTTGCCACTTTCTGTTGTTTCTGTAGGTTCACTTGCTCGAGTCTGTTCGATTGTGCAGTCCCCATTTGCTGCTGTCTTTTGCTGTCGACTATGCTTTCGACTAGTCGCGTCTGTGTTGCGTTGGCTACTCGGTTGATGTTGTTAGCGGTTCAAGTTAGCTTTTGCTCTTTCGGCTTGTGTACCTGTTATTCCATGGCCCCACTTCATCGCCAGTGTGAGATCCGAAGATCAGAGGTTCTCAGGAACGAGGCGAAGTCAGGTTAGATTGGATACCTTTATTGCATATGGTTAGGCATCCGGTAACTCATCACGCGATCAGGCAGGCTGCCCCTTATAAAGAGATTCAAGTAGGCAGCCTGCCAATCAGCGGCAGTGGACACTCCTGCGCCCAGGAATGCCCACCTCGGACACAACAACTTTAGTGGCAAAATTAGCCATTTTACCACTAAATTTTAACAGTGTGAAATCTGCAAATAGAGATATGGACCCTCACCCACCTACTCTTGCAATAAACTAATGACCACCTTGGGTGACTAAGGATGTAAGCAGGCAATTCCCTTCATATCCATCTTTGGCTTCCTGCATAGAGATGTTGACTATATAGCTTCTTTGTTGTTTTTTGTACACATCTGCAATTATATAAGAACTCAATAGTAGGACTTTCAATATACATGAATTACATCAGACATCATTCTCTTGGCAGTCATCCCTATCAGTTCCTCAGGGCTTGCAGAGCAAAAGGGAAGAATACAACACTTGGGATCTCTCTGTTGCTGCTCTACTGCCAATTGAAGCCATCCAAGATCTCATCCATTCCTTGTCAATTCCCTGCCATTAATCAATTCATTTGGCTTATTTGCCCAATATGTTCCCGCTATGATCTTTCATACATGTTTGTGGCTCATCGCAATGGAATTGGGTCTTTTTCAATAGTTGCATTCCAAAATCTCTCCTTTCCAACGAGCATTTAAAAACATCCCTGTTTCCAGGATCACTTGCATGTTGTCCTTTTCAAACCAGAGTCTCACCAGCTGTTAGATAATGATTGTCCACACTGTGTGTGTTTCTTTCAAGTCTCTTTTTCTCTCTCATCTGGCAGCAGTTTGCAACACCTCCAATTTGTTATAATCTACTACAATGAATATAAACTAAGTTAACATACTGTTTATTCCTCTCTTCCAGATCATTAATATAGATGCTAAATAAAACCAGATCTAAAGCAGAGCCTTCTACTATCGCACTGGATACTTCCTGATGAACTCTGCGCCTGGCTGTTTATCATTTAGTACTCTTTGTTTATAGGACTCGGCCTGTTTCTAATCTGTACGGCGGTACTTGTATTTCAGCCAATTTACATTAAAAAAATTTTTTTTAAAGTGAATATTGCTGACCCAGAAGCTCCATTCTGGTCTTCCTGCGTTGTATTTACTTAGCTGCTATTACCTACCAGTTGTGTTAATTCAGTTGGTCCTAGCAATAGGCCTGCTTCAACACATGACATCCTTGGACATTAAGCCTTTCCCTTCCTGCACCGCCACTCCGACTGGGCTTTTGTTTGGCTTCTCAAAGCCACCATTTTACATCAAGCAGATTGAAGACAATTAAAACGCCAGCTCCAAGCCACCTGGTCTCGATCACAGCCATATTGCCGCTACTTCTTGCTGCTGCCTTTAGGCAAGACTGTCAAGCTGTATTTGCAAAGTCTTAAGAATTAATCAGGAATTATATAGAGCTAGATCCTATATTAAACAATCCCATTTCCAACCCTTCAATTTGTAGAGTGGGCGTTTCCCCTCCATAACGTTATAACGTTTGCCTAGCCATCACTAAGCAGAAGAAGACCGTGGTGTTGAAATATTTTCTTTATTTCTTTACAACAATATTTAAAGTAGCATAAGAAATTGTGAATAGCTAGGAGGTTGCAATGAGCAACAACGAGGCCCTTTTACAGAGCAGAACGTGGTCTGTCATTATGGGTAAGTGAAACATCACCATTAGGGCCAGATTTTCCTATAGGCTAACTAGGCTTCAGCCTAGGGCCTCAATGATGTATTTTATTATCTCTCATGTGATTTACATAATTTACAAATTTAAAAATGGGCCCTCATCACCATAGATGTTTATGGGGAAGATGAATGGGAGGAAATGCTACATACACCCACTGGATCTCCTGAATGGGAAAGTAAGATAAAATATAACAAACAAAATATATAAATAAAGGGATATGTAGATCTGAGAGCCTGTACAGCAGCTATATCTAAATGAGTACTTATGTACTGAAAAGGTGACATTTTTAAAAAATATTTTTTTATTATTTTCAACAACAAACAAAAACAAACACACAAAATATAAAAGCCCATAATTCAATATTCCAATCAGCATCCGCCAACTGAATAAACATATTATCTATCATTGATCAGTACTTATTCAGTCATGTTCATAAAATTTTACACCTACTCCTTCCATCTTCCATTAAACATTTAAGTAATTCAGTTATATAAATGTTCACATCAGACATATCCTGATTTACCAGTGCTGGTCTAGATGGTAATTCTATCAGTTTTATTCCACTTTTACAATATTTATATTTAATTTAATTTTAAACATCTTAGTATTTCTGTTATTACTTTCATATCATATCTCTGCTCTTTTAATCTTTCATCTAGTTCCCCATTGTCCTTCTTCACCTTTCTAAACAAACAAACCAATTTTAAACTTCTATATATTTTACATAAAGTCATGTTTTTTACAACATCCTCATTTTCTCAGTTTTCTGTTCATTTAATCTCTTATCCCATCCTCCTAATCCATTTTAAAAATCTTAAACATTAAAACGTTAAAAAAAACTGGGTAATGTAATAATTTCACATCTTATAAATCATCCTACATGTATAGCAAATTTATCATTTTTCTATTAAACCTATTTCAAACATAAAACATCTTAAGCATTAAATATATTCTCTTTTTGTAAGAGATCCTATATAAGTCACTACACAATATCAAACTTATCATTTTAATCTGTATAACATTTTAGTGATGTAAATAATCACTTGTATTCTAATTTACTAGTAAAATTCTAAATTTCATGTTCATTTCCTTATTTACAATATTCTTATCTATCTTATCCAATTTTCCTAATCCATTTTAAGCTTCTTAAACATTTTACATAATTTCAAATCTTATAAATCATCCTGTATGTATCACAAAACAATAACAGGTTTATCATTTAAGCATCAAGTATTTTCTCCTTTTATAAAACATCCTATACAAATCACTACACAATATCAAACTTATCATTTTATTTTATATGACATTTTTAATTATGTAATTAATCACTTATAGATTTCTAGATTTCATGTTCAATTCCTCATTTACGATATTCTTATCTGTCAGAATTTTTCCATGTCTTCCACATCTGAGTCTCTTTTATATCCAGTATCGTATCTGTATCTCTTAATCTTCTCCTCTTTTCCCTTCTTGTTTTCCTCCAAGCTTTCACAACATTTTCTGTTGGATTCGTGTATTTTTTTAAAAACGATTTGTACATTCCTTCTCTTTGCTTGCTTTTTTGTCCAGCTGTACTTGTCAATACTCTCCTTTTTAACTCCTTTCGCCTTTCCTTTATCATCCTTTGAGATTTTAGATAATTTCAATTTTTTCCTCTGAAATGTAATCACTTCTCCAACAACTTGCTTTTTCTTCTATTCTTTCCAATTTTTCAATGTGATTATCATCCATACTACAATCATCCATCTTTTCTTTGACTCCACCTTTTTCTAGCTTTAATATGCACCTATCATCCAGCTTTTGTAAAATCTTTTTAAAGTTAGCCTCTGGTAAGTCCATATGTGTCATTAACATCTCTTGAATACATTTTGCCATTTGTGTTGTTATTTTTTTGTGTGGCAGTCCTTTATACTTCTCTTACTTTACAGAAGGTTTTGGAGTTTTGTTTCTTTGTAAGTCCAAATATTTACTTTGTTTCAAAAAAACACTTCACAGCTGCTTTCTCAAGGTCAGGCTTTTTCTCACTTTCACTTCACCACTGGTTATTGCTTTAACTTTTATTTAAAAAAAATCCATCAACACCTTAGAGATTTTTTCTAATCTTACGATATGGAGGTAATATCCTTTAAATTTTAATGTAGGTAAAGAATTATTTTCTCCTTTCTAGATTCTTTATTTCAGTCCAATATTTTTTAATAAAAATATTTAGTCTTCAGTCATCATTTTTCCCTTCTTTCGGGCATCATTCTGATCATGTTACCATGGGGATGCTACCATGGTCATAAATGGGAAAAATAGTCATAAGTATTTTTTTCAGTGCAATTGAAACTTTTGATTGGCCACTAAACAAATGGTTATAAGTTGAGGATTACCTATGCATTCCTTCTGTCAGGAGAGCTTGGAAGAACAAAAGTTAAAACAGATGCCTTAAGTTTTGCGGGGACTTAAAGAACCTATTTCACCTGGTTACAAAAACCCAAACATTCCTTCTTTCTATATCAAATCCTTCTCCTTCCTTCTTTTGGTCATGACAGATGTTGCCCTATCTTGCTTTTTATTCCATTAACCTGTCAAAACTTGTAAGAGGTAAGATGTCAGTTTAATTTGGGAGAGAAGGATCCATAATTGTAATTAGCAATAGCAGCAGCACTTAGACTTATATACTGCTCCACAGTGCTTTACAGCACTCTCTGAGCAGTTTACAAATATCAGCGTATTGCCCCCAACAATCTGGGTCCTCATTTTACTGACCTTGGAAGCCTAAGTCAACCTTGAGCTGATCAGGATCAGACTTCTGGCTATGGGCAGAGTTAACCTGCAATACTGCATTCTAATTACCCAAACAGACAACACTAAACAAATCCTCAGAGGTCACACAGGTTGTAAGGTGAAGCAATCGATAACAATAGAACAAACTAAAATATGTAGACCAAGATCAGAATCCAGATGTGCACAAGATAAAGGAAGGAGAGAGAGAAAAGGGTGTAATGTGGAGGGAAACGACTTTCAGAAACAACCCCTGTCTAGGTAAGACAACTCTCAAGGCCCATCAAAAGACAACCACAGTCAAGTGTGATTTTTCCATTGAGTTCATGCTGTATTTCTACGGCTTGACATAGACAAGATGCCAGAGGTGGAATGTACTGATTCTGACTCAGAAACCGCTCTTGTGTTCTATCGCCAAACCAAAAGTGCTCATTGTCAGCTGCTCCTGCTTCTAGGATCAGGAAAAATATGACGACTCTCAGAGGAACAGCTCTTGGGTGGCTTGAAGATCTAAATCCCAACAGAGCATACAGTATTATGTTTTATCCTGCTGCGACAGTAAACTTAGCTAGTAACAGGCTTGCTTCTGCCAGATTTTAACTTGGAAAGCAGCGTTGGAAAAAAAAAGAGTAAGAAAAGATTGTTGCTCCCATTCCATTCTCCTTCTGTTTTTGACTGTGTTTATGCTACCTTGTTATTCCAAGATTTCAGCTGGATCTCTGTGGAGAATAGTTTCAGCATATCAGGTTTAAGGCCATTTCTCCTGTAGCCATGTGGCGGAAGACAAACAAGAATAGCTGACAGTTTTCCTTTCAAGCTGCTGTTTGACTTGAGAAAAATCTGAGGAATGTTAAACCTTCAAGGAAGCCAGTCTAGACCAACAGAATAGTTCCAAGTCAAAGAACTCATCAATATAGTGTGGTTTGTATATTTTACATTTTTATACCATTTTTTTCATTTTTAATAATGGCCTTTATACTTTTTATAATGGTGCTTTATTAATTGTTATATACCACTCGGAGTCATTTTTTGTGGGATGATTGGCCATATAAATGTGACTGATAAATTATATGGTATTATAAATTATATTATGGACATTCTGGTAGAGAGAAGTCCCCTGAGAATGGGCTCGAGTCCAAAAGATCAGAAGGTTAAACTTCTGGTCCTTGTGATCGATTCAGACTGGATCCTGCAAAATTATATGGCTCTCATTGTCCTGGGTTATTTGGGATTCAGAATCTGCTTCTTCTCCCAATACATGTTAGGTTGACATTGAAAGTAAGGCACAAAATAGCTGTACAAATTATTTATTTATGCTTTCCCTCTTTCTATTTGTAAGTAGGGTACAAATATTTATTAATTGAAATTGTACATTGCTGGCTTTAACCAATACAGTCAAGTATATCAGGTGTGAAACCACCATAAAATTAAGTTTCTAATAAAAAAGGTACGACCCGGATGCAAATGTGCAGGGGATTTATAGAAGGACATAGCAAAATGCAGGCACCACTCCTTGAATTGGATATCCCATAAATGGGGTGGTACCATAATAAAAAGGGAAAAAAAGAAATGCATACTTGAAAGTCCTCTTGTAGATACTGTATGTGAGGCTTCAGCTGCCCCACAGAAGACAGTCTTGAAAACTCAAGGAAGAAGAAGTGAGAACTTCGTTTGCAGTAAGGTTAAGGTCTCCACAGGGCAATGTGGGAGTGCAAGTAAGCCAATGAACACTTACCTTGGCACCTGCCAGTTTTTCTCTTATCTGAATTCTTTGTTTTTTTTAAAAAAATGTGACTTAAAAAATAGGAATCTGCCATGCTACAAAGTGAGTCATTAGCTTCTCTTCTGTGTGTGCCTTCGAGTCAGTGTTGATTCCTGGTGACTGCTTGGATTGGGTTCTGCGGTTTTCTTGGACAAGATTTTAGGAGTGGTTTACCGTTGTTCCTTCCTAGGGCTGAGAGAGAGTGACTGATCCAAGGTCCCTTGGTTGGCTTTGGGCCTAAACTGGTGCTAGAACTCACAGTCTCCCAGTTTCTAGCCTGGTGCTATATCGAACTGGCTCTCTTGCAACACCTTCATTTTTATGAATCCCTCCTGGTTTCAAGATTGGTGCCAGAAGCCAGAAGGCAAAAGAAAGTACGGACAATGGGAAAGCAGGACAAATTGTTTAATTTTCTTGGCCTTTCAATTACAATGGTAAGTTGCAAAAAGAAAAAAAAGGACTTAGGCTTACATTTATGTTTAATTAATTCTTTTCCAGCATCAAAAGGACTCCTTTTTCATTGCAGTTTTTCCAAAAAATTGTATTTTCAAGAACGTATTACTACCAATAATGTAAAATCAATGACAGTGCGTTTTAACATTTCATCACTGAAACATATGATGAGTCCAGTGATCTACATAGTGACCATATATTTGAAGGGGCTAGAGATCGAATCCAATGGCTGGAATCAGGAAATAAATCAAATAATGTAAATCTAGATTCTTGAGTCTGTCAATTAGGAGGGAAAGAAGCAGACAATTTACATTGTCACAATACACAAAAGTCTGAATGACTGCTGTTGGGAAAACCACCCAAAATTTAAATAAGCAAAGCAAAAAACAAGATGCTCCAAAAGCTGGTAAATATTTGATTTGCAAGCTATGCCTGCCACATGAAATACATGAAGACAGAAAAGAGAACATGTTCTCATTTTGCTGAAGTCAATAATCCTGAGAGCAAAGAAAATAGAAACTTTTTAATGGATGGATTTTGCACTGGTAGTCCTCAAGTTACAACAGTTCATTTGATGACTGTTTGAAGTTATAGTGGCATTGAAAAAAGTGACTTATGACCGTTTTTCTCATTTATGACCATTGCAGCATCCCCAGGGTAGCATGATCAAAATTAAGATACTTGGCAACTGGCATGCATTTATGACAGTTGCAATGTCCCTGTTCTGGGCAGATGGAGGAATGAGCCAGGAAAGGGTTAACAGACTCCCTTCCCTGGCCTCAATAGTAGTCTTAATTAACACCACAAAGCCTTCAGCCAGAGATATTGGAGGAAGGCAAACTC
This sequence comes from Pareas carinatus, assembly GCA_032468095.1. Taxonomy (NCBI): domain Eukaryota; kingdom Metazoa; phylum Chordata; class Lepidosauria; order Squamata; family Pareidae; genus Pareas; species Pareas carinatus. The sequence continues at coordinate 248,635 of JANHFO010005413.1, forward strand.
ACAGCACAGAGGAATGCAGGTTAAGGAAAACACGAGTAACAATGTCCACAGTCCGTGTCTAAGGGGTCACCAGAATTAGGATCATCAAGGTCCAAGGTCTAAAGGTCAAGAAGTCAGCAATAATCAGAATCCAAACTGAGGTAAAAAAACAGGAATGCAGAATGGAAGCCAAAATCAAACAGTTGCTGGAGCTAAGCAACTGTTTGAAGGTCAGCCCTTTATCTGTCCGTCGAGGGTGGGGGCCGCTTGCCACAACCTCAACGATGCCCAATAGACTGGTCCGGTGCCTCCCTCTGGTTCTCTCAATCCATCCTGCGCCTTGTCCGGGCATCCAGGAAACTTTCCTCTGGTGTGGCTGTAACAACCTCTGGCTCTGCGTCAGATTCTACTCCTGCTCCCTGTTGATCTCTCACAGTTGTCCTCAGGCTTAGTTTCCTCCTCCTTTACGGAAACTGATAAGAAAGCTGTGGGGGAGGATGGCTGGGTCAAGCCTGGTTCAGCAAGGAAGGACTCTCCTAATGACTCATCATCAGAGTGCTCAGCCAGCAACTGAGTCACGAAGGGGGCCGAGGCATAACAATCCCAGGGTCATGTGATCACCTTTTGAGACTTTCTGACAAGCAAAGTCAATGGGGAAGTCAGATTCACTTAACAGCCATGTTACTAACTTAACAATTGCAACGATTCACTTAATAACTGTGGCAAGAAAGGTAATAAAATGGGGCTAAATTCACTTAACAACTGTCTCACTTAGCAACAGAGATTTTGGGCTCAATTGTGGTCATAAATTGAAGACTATCTATACTTTGGATAGGCTTCTCTTGAGTTTGTTTCAGAGCTTGCACTGAGAAAGGGACTGAAATATACTGTTTCTGAATAGAATAGAATAGAATAGAATAGAATAGAATAGAATAGAATAGAATAGAATAGAATAGAACAGGGATTCTTTATTGGCCAAGTGTGATTAGACAAAAAGAATCTGCATAAGATCATCCCAGTGCCTAAGAAACCCTCCATCAAGGAGCTGAATGACTACAGATCAGTTGCTCTGACATCTGTAGTTATGGAAACCTTTGAAAGATTTTAACATTTCAAGTTTTAAAATCTATGCTACCCTCAGTCTGTGAGTTTATTTCTCGCTTCACATGTCAAGAGTATCAGATTAGGCAAGTAGCCTACAGCTGGGAATTGTGCACTCTGAATTTCACAATATAGTGTCAGGTACAACCGTTGTTTTTCCTCTTCAAGAATATGACGTTAATAAAGGCAGGAAGGGTTTTCCCTAAAGGTTGAGAGCCAGTATGGTCTAATGGTTAAGGTATTAAGCTAGAAACTGGGAGACTGGGAGTTCTAGTCCCACTTTAGACGTGAAGTCAGCTGACTGACTTTGGGCCAGTCACTTCCTTTTAGCCCTAGGAAGAAGGCAATGGCAAATCACTTCTGAAAAACCTTACCGAGAAAATTGCAGGGACTAGAGGCAGGTCTCCAAGAATTGGACACGGCTGAATGTAAGGAAAGAAAAAGGATGAGCTGCCTTTTCAAAAGGGAAGTTGAACAAACAAGAGGGCCCAAGGATTTGCTGTAGAGCAGGGGCCCCCAACCTCTGGTCCATGGACCAGCACCGGGGAATGGCATGCCAGCAACTGGGCCGCACAAATAAGCAAAGCCCCATTTGTGAGGTGCAGGCAGCTTGCAAAATCGTCCCTCGCCCAGTCCACGGAAAAACCTCTCTCCACGGAACCGGTCCCTAGTACCCAAAAGGTTGGGGGCCGCTGCTATAGAAAATGGATTCCGTTTTCCTCCTACCCAGACCCAAGCCCTCTTCCCCCTCCCGTTATAATGAGAGCTGTTTTCAACACACCGCTCAGTCAGCCTGGGCAAGCAATTAAGGAACTGTAACCAGATCATTGACAGACCCAGTGGGAAATTAGCTACAGCAGACATACCAGGCCGTTGTGCTTATAAATAAGACTAGGTTCCCCCCAGCAAAATTTATGAAATGTCGAAGGGCCAGCTCACAAAAGATCAAATTGTTGACATTTTCATCTTAAAAACTATAGAATTATCCAACTGTTAAGAGCTGTTGAACAAGCCGGGACTGCAAATGCTATTATGAAGATCATGTTCAGGTCACTCTTGGTGATTTTATCCTCTTAGAGACTTGGACCATCAGCTTCTGCCTTTAAAAAGGCCCAGTTTTCCTCATAAAAACTTCAGGTTGTGATGTAACCACAGCTGCAGGCCTGACATTCACGCTGTTTTCTTTCTTCCCCTCCCTTGTAAAGACAGGCTTTAGAATAACTTTGCACCTGCACTTACTGGCACAGCGAGGTCTAGCATAGAAGAGGATTGGGTTGAGGCAAAACAGGGCAGAGATTCCGATTTCTTTCTGCAACAGCTTAAAATGATCATGTAGATAAAAAAAGAGGCTTTTATTAAACTTTTCTGAGTGAGAGTGGATGACTACATAAAGCAGGTGAAGGCGAGTCTCCTGAAGAGTTAAATAATCTTTCAGGGAGTAAAGTTGTCCGTTTGCCTTCTAGAAAAGGAGGGTGATCATCATCAATATGGTGTCCATTTTGTGACAGCGCTGATCACACGCTCTCAAAACTTTAAATATCAGCAACTTGGTACAGTATCTAAAAAATAAGTCTATGGCAAATGTCAGATGATAAAAGATTTGACTTGTCTACCAGCCACACAGGTGACCCCAGACAGTCACACACATTCTCAATAACCTTCCAGAATACTGTTAGATACAGATTGAAGATCTGGAAGCCAAAGAGTGTCCTGTCCCAAGATTTCCTCC